>JAPQRQ010000005.1:48327871-48345696 GCA_037367365.1 Apogon talboti
ATCATCAGCACAAAGGTGATCTAAACTAGTCATATGTATCTCTTTGATTTTCCTTTTTGAGCAGATGTTTCTAAAACGACAGCGGCAGTGGTTGTGTAGCTATGTTTTGTTATTAACTGGAGCAGTGCTTTTGCCCTCCACCGTACTGCACATGTGCGGGATTACCAGACATAAACAATAACATGCAACGTGTCCATACATACAACACTTTGATAGATTCGTGGTGTCATTCAGTTTAACACAATGCTTAAAAGTCATTGAAATAGTTCTCTTCCATGGGCGTTCTGGCTGCAATTCATTTCACACTATCGCAACCATTCAGCTGTTAACATAGCTGTTAAACAGAGGTTTCTCAATTGCAGGGAGTAACTTATATCACCAGCTGAACAGGTTGATATAAACTGTATAAACTGGTGTAAAAATAAATATGAAAGTTTGAATACATGTGTCTGCTCTAATTTATTACTGAGTTTTAAGGGACGTTGGAGGGAACTCCTGCTCATAGTTGAAATTCTGTAGGTCATTAGGTCATTAGATAAAAGACAAAAAAAATGTGTCTGTTGTTATGGCATAAACGGTGTAATGGTTGTAAATGGTCTCAGAGTAGAGTAACAGCAGTTTAAAAAAAGGTTTTTGATATTTCCTGGAGCCTTTGAGCCTATGTCTGCTGTGTTCTATTCTTTTTCATCCATGTCCAATGTTTCATGTTCCTTTTGGTTGATGTCCAGTGTTTTCTTTTCTGTTTGGTCCATGTCCAGCATCATCGTCACCTTTGTGTTCCATACCAACATGATCTCATGAATTAGCGTTAATATACACGGCAGTTTTATTACTTGTTATATGTACGCATTTTAAGCTCTCTGCATGTATGTGAACGCTGCGTCACATGACATGCACCAAGGCTTAGGGTTAGGGAGCCGTTTCTGGTTAGGTTTAGGCTTAGGCTTAGGTTTAGGTTTAGGTTTAGGCTTAGGCTTAGGTTTAGGTTTAGGTTTAGGTTTAGGTTTAGGTTTAGGTTTAGGGATAGGGTTAGGGGGATTGCAAAATGGGTCAAATATTGACACATGATCGCACGGTGTCCAATAACACACCAAGACTCACTAATGTGTATGTATGAAATGCCACAACGACATATAACGCGATTTCATGAGATCAGGCTGTCCATACTTAGCAGGGTTAGGGGATAGGCTTAAGTTAGGCAGAAGTACCATGTAGTGGTACCAGCTCAACTTGCGTACCAGGTACTATTCCTGGAGCCCGTTTCCATTACAGAATAGTAGTGACTTTAGAGTACCTGGTCGTCATACACACTGCACGTAACTTCTGTGACGTCGTCTTCAACGTGACACAGCTGACGGTAACAAGAAAGAGGAAGAGAAGAACAACAACAACAACGACACGATACATACACACAATGGTGGATGTTGATGAGATGATATTTTGGATCCTTGGTATGTGGCTGCTTGTCACAGCCAAGAGAAAAGTGGTGTTCCAGAAGAGGATGGAGGAGGCTAGATGAAGTACTGGAGAGTTTGGGAAATCCTACAGAGCTCGGACGATGAAACGAGTCGGGTTGCATGGCAACGCAAGAGGGTAAGGTAACCTGAGATGTGTAGCTAAGAAGCCAGTTTAGTGGGTTAGCGAGGTATATTCTATTTATTATATTGTCATCATGGATGCATTTATGCTGCCTGTATATTAACTGTCAACTTCCGAGTCTGGTTTGTTAAAAGTGTCGGGCCACGCATTGATGATGCAATGACACAATGACAACTCTCTGACCAATCAGTGGTCTGCAGTGTTTACATGTCACATTTTAATATCTCTTTTGGAACCTCGACCAAGCAGATATTAAAAAAATAGTACCGGTACCAGATTCCAGGTACTTTTACCTAATGGAAACGCAAAAAGGCCCAGTCAAGTCCAGTCCAGTCGAGCCGGTACCACGTAGTGGAAACGTGGCATGAGTGTGGCTACAAGTCAGCAGGTCCATCATCCCTGTAGTAATGCCATGTGACAATTGATGGTCAACTGATGCCTTTATTTCTATATTTGTAAAAACTTGAAAATATGGCCCCTTTCATGTTGTATTTTCACTAATATTTCCGCTCACAAAAGTATTCTTGACCTAAACACTTGTTTGAAAAAATATAATAAAATCTGAATTAAATGCATGAAAAAAAAACATTTTTAACAACTGAATACATCATGCAAAATAAATTCAGTAAAAAAAATGACAAAATACTGTAGTAAAGAGCAAGATTCCAGTTGAGCCCAACAACACCTCAAGTCTTTGTCTTTATGGCTATTTCTGGGATTTGTTTTGTTGGAGTTTGTTGGAGTTGTTCCGATTGCTCAGAAAAGACACCACATTATTACTTTTTTTCACACATTTTGATGTTTGACTTACGTGTTTTCTCAAAGCTGTGGGGCAAGATTCATTCCAAAATTTCTACAGAAGAAGAATAGCAGTGAAGTAGCCTAGTGATTTATTTATTTACTCATTACAAAAGTCAGAAATTGTGTATCAGACAATGAAGCTAAAATGGATAATTCTCACATGATGTATTTCAGTATTTTATGCAGTGAAAACCATTCACAGTCATTTGTTTTTTGGTGTTCACTACCTCTGGCAGGGTCATAGCCGTGATGAGGGCATTAAGGCAGTAGGCAGGCAGACGGGCAGGCGGCAGATATAGAGGGCTCTATTAGTCTCGGCTCATTGTGCCACTCTGATTACTTATTTTTACTTCCTAATTGGCTGGCTTCTGTAAAGCTTGGCGGCCATATTGCAGTTTAAAGGGAAAGGCTTCATGGGTCACAGGAATAAAGGGGCCCATTTGACAGGTCAGTAGGCTGATGTCTACAGCATAGTCTGAGGTCAAAGGTCAAACTAACATCAAGATAGGATGTGGCAGTGTAGGTCAGCATCTACACTGGAGAGCCGAATGCACTGGTAGACTGACTGGAATGTTGTGTCTTAGCACCGAAATATCTTTTACTATAAAGATAATGAGGTAATTACTTGAATCCAGTGCATCAGTCACAGATCGCCTCAAAGAAAAGAAGAAAAGAGGTGTAAGCACTAATTATTTTAGCCCACTGTTCCATGATGGAAAACTCAATCAAAAACACATTGTTTAAAACCTAAGGTTGTTTTTCAGTTCTAAATAATCTGTCCTTTTAATAAAAAAAGGGGCACAATATAAATGAATCATGTTTGCCAAAGCTTCAGTAAAACCTTGTGTAGTGTCTAGATTTAGCAAAGGCATTTTCCTATACATGCACAGCACATGAAAGATTTTAACTTGTTGATAGGTTGTGTGCTGTTGTAAAATTTAATTTATACATTAGATACACTACCATTAGTAAAAAAAAAAAAAAAAAAACTGGTGTTACTGCTGGTCAAAGTGATTGATATTCAAAATATATTGTTGATTGTGTTTATTACTCTACTGATTACTCAGATGAAGAAAGACAAATGTAATTTAAGTAATCCAATTATAAGTAATCCATGAGTTGTGGTAGTCTGTGCCTGACAAGAGTCTTTAGAAGGGATTTAGCTTGTACAACAGATCACATTGGAATCAGCACCCTCCTAACTCAATTAAGAGATGAGCAGCCTAAAAACATGAAATTCACTATACACATGCGCACACACACACACACACACACACACACACACACAGGACAGTCTTCCTGGCACCAGACAGCAGTGCACAGCCAAATGAGATGTGTGAGAGCCCCCTGCTGCCAAGAGGCGGACAGGAAGAAGAAACAAACCCTCTCTAATGGAGACATGACATGCTCGCCGGGGCGGAAACTCAAACAAACGATTAATGGGCCATGGAGCCTTCAGTACAGCAGCAAAATACCCTCTGCAGCCCCCCCCCCCCTTGTTCTGTGTCTCTTGCTCTCCCTAGGTCCCATGTTGGGCAGGGGGGGTTCAACATTTCAAGAACCCAACTTCCACCCCAAGGCGACATGCTTCTGCCATCCCCTTACCCCAGTTCTACTGAGATCCTTCAGCTGAATTAAGTGGACAGCACAACATCAGTATCACAGATATCTTAGAGGAACCTTGCGTCCTGACGGAGTGTAATTTGGCAGACCACTAGACAGAATACCAAATCTGTTTAACATGTCCGCTTAATTTTAATCTTGATACCAAGGCATTTGTATTAATTTTTAACTGTGTTAGCCAAATATGTAACTTATCTCCATGTGAGGCAGGTTCCATGGCTCTTTCATGTAGCAGGAGCAAGACCCTATCTTAACAAGACTCCTGTGATCTTGTACTCTGTTACAGAGGCGATCGGCCCCCACGGCAGATAGACTGAAGGACTAGAGGTGGCTACAGTGCAAATTCTACATTAACCCCTCCACCCCCCATTATCACCAAAAATAACTCTCTTCACTGACACTGGAGGTGTACATCTGTTGGAATACCAAGTGTGTCTGTCAAAAAGTTCTCTCAAAATCTTCACAAATGGGTATGCATACCTGAGTTGAAATGCAAAGTTTTGATAGAATTCACAATTGTGTACAATGACTGACAAATCTAGATAGGTCTCCTTAACAAAATGTTGGACATTTAGGCATCAGCACAGCCAGCGTTTTATTGCAGTCTTAATGTCTTGCAGTGCTAGGCTAAGCTCCGAGCACAGCCAAGGCGCCAGGATGGTCTCAGGAAATGATAGGATCTTCCATTTTCATGGGGCCATAGAGCTCCGTTCAGTCCAGTAACCAGTTCTGTCTCGTCCTTTGTCTTCCATCCCATTTCCTCCAAAGCCTCAGCAGAGAGATGAGGGAAAAAAGAGCGAAAGAAGGGAAGCCCCTTTGCGTTCATGTGTTTTTATTAGCAGGTAATGATCTTTGATCTAATGCGCTGACTGGGAAAGTGCGGCAGCCATTGAAATCCGGTGGATGCTTGGCCGACCTGGAGCCAGTGTCACTTCTTGTTAGGGCCTGCAGCTCCATGACCTCCCCGCTGCCAGTCCCAGCCCCGTCCTCGCAGCATGTGCACCCCGCGTAATGATATCAATAACAGCAGGGGTGCAATGAATACAAATCCGCGTGCAGAATGTTTGGACAAGAATTCGCTCCCAGCCCTCCCTCCTCTTGTTGGCCCACTCACCGCCAGTCAACCTTTATCCCCCACAGAAAGGACTAGGTTAGAACTTCTAATCTGGATGGTTGGATTCACACAAAATAGTTGGTGACTCCAAAGAACAAATGCCCCCTGTTGGTGAATGGTTTGTAATGTACTAGACTTTATACCTCACTATTAATGTTTACCATCTAGAATCAATGAGTGAAAATGTGTATGGTTGGACTGAATTGTTAGAATTTATTCATGCATGCAAATCAAATCACTCAAGCTGCAAAGTATTATAATGAGTGTTACATGCTTAATTGAAACTATACAAAACTCAGTTGTCTCTTTGCATGGAATAGGGCATTTTGTAAAATCTTTATATTATCTTTCACGTTGTCTCAAAGATCATTTTCCCTGTTACACCAAACTACAGTGTTGACTATAGCTCACAGCACCTAAAATTTGTACTTTTAAATAGGTTTTCAATATATTATCATGAAACTGTCTTTCGCAAATTTAGGGACAGGACCCAAAATGGGTGGTGGAGCTTTTGTCACTGGGTCACCAACTGACAGAGTAGAATACATAAGCTATTATATGCAATTTAATTTTCCTAATTCCAGTGGTGGAATGTAACAGTTCATTTACTCAAATACAATACTAATGCACAAAATGTGATATACATGTACTTCAATGAACTGCAGTATTTTCATTGTACACAACTTTATACTTAATTTTTGGTTTAACTTTCTACATAAAAAATATAAATGGCTTACTTCTATGATTTGAAGCAGTATTATGTGATTAATCTAGCCAGGAGTTTAAAAACGATCTAAAACTGACTGGCTGATCTTTAATATTATGATATTCTCAAAAGTATTTACAAGTTATTAAAAAAAAAGGCATCAATATTACATTATACAAGAAAATTACACCTTGAAAAGACCCTCTGAATTTTAATCTGAATTTAATGACTACTTCCACTTCTACAACTGAAGGTTTTCTTTTTTTCTTCACTTCAAAAGTAAAAAAGTACAAAAATTTACAAATTGTAACAGCTAAAAATACATTTTTGTATATTTGGGTCCTGACGAGACACCAATTTGCCATTTGGGTCTGGAGCTAAAACTGTATGTGAACCCTGTCATAAAATATCCAAAATCAATGACCTGTTGTCGGAGGAAACTGCCACTAAAATCTGGGACCACAGCCATCCCTAATCCAACACACTGTCCAGTGTTGGGCCTGACACAGCAGCCACCTGATTTCCGTCTCTGGTATTGACACAGCTGTTTCAAGTGGGCTGGTCACCGGTGCCCAAAACAAAGCTATGTTCATGGAACCAGTCAGTGCAAGCCTTACTTAAATTTGGAGGAGGAAAGAACCTTTGTATTTTTTGTCCAAATTAACAAGAGTCGAAAAGTTATAAAATCCCTGCCATGAGACCTGTTTATTATCAATTACTGTGGTACAATATAGCAGTTACTGTGCACATACATATGCTGCAGCCAGGTGCCTTTGCAAGGATCGCGCGCCATGTGCACATACTCACTGCACACACATGGGGCTGTCTTCTTTATCACAGTACTTTCCTGGTTCATTATTGCTGTCTCACCACACCTCTGTTGGTGTCTACAAAGCTCTCTATTACTATAATTACTGATAATGGTCCAGCGTGTTAGACATTTCAAAATGAGGAAAATCCAAGAAAAATATCCAGGACATTTATACTTACAATTGGTGATATGACCGAAAATGTCATAAGAGTCCATATGGATAATTATTACAGTAAATGTCAAACTTTTGTTTATTTCAAGTTAATAGTCTGATTTTTTTTTTTTGTCTAAGTATAAGTTGAAGAATCCAGACAGTTATTTTAGTTTTTAAAGTCTTCTCTAAAAACGTGGTAAACAGTGGATCATTTCAGAACATGACATATGCAAAGTTAATATAACAGAGCATAATAATAAAGAGTTTAAACTGAGAACATGTACAAAATAAACCCTGAAGACACCATAAAAACACACATTTTGCAATGATGAAGTCATATCACTCCGCTCTACCTGACCAATCTGATCGAATTGTTTAGTCTGTTTAACTCTCTAAATAATTGCAGAGGATATTGAAAGCTTCTTTTTTTTTCTTATTAAAACAGCCCAGCAGCATCATAACAGGCACAACTATTCTTTACTGGCATCAAAGCAGACTGAAGCACCAATTATGCTTGTACGCTGAATCATTTCTCTTAAGATTATTAAGACAAGGACACTCATACGATGACACTGCTCACACACGTGGTTTCCCCCACTCTTTAATTTAAGTGGATAGATCATTCTGTCACATGGAAAAAGCCCAGGACGCTGTTCCTTCCCACAGTTTGGCGGGAGCTTCTTGGCTTGTGGTCTGTCATCACTGACAGTGACACTGTTTAAAGTGTGTTAATTGTAAACACACACGTGTGCGTGCTGTCAGTCTGCTGGCACAAGACATGAATGAATGACATCTTACTGGGTCTGAGGCCCCGTCTGAAAATATATGTTGTGGTTATTTGGGTGACAAATTAAATTTTGTGTTCATGCTGTTTATCAGTAACAAATACAGAACATTTTTATGTAAATTTTGTAAGCTAAATTCACCAGCTTTGCCGAAAACATACTGCATTTAAGACTCAGTCAACTACAGATGCATACAATGTGAACTGTTGTAAATATTTTATCTTCTAAGGTATGACCTAGCATGACATTTACACCGGTGTGACGAGTCCATCTCCTTTGACTTCACACTCATAGGGTCTATGTTTCAAAAGCTCTTTATTCCAGTACAGCTCTAATGCATTAGCGTGATTATGACTACATGAAATGAAACCTTTCTGTGTATGAAAGGAAGCTTCCAGGGGCCACGTATCTTTTGTCATACAGTGTCTAGTTTAGTTCAGGTCAGAGCCACCACTGACTGTGCTGACTTCTGTAATTAAACTGCCTATTTTATAAGCAATTATGAACAGCCATGAACTCAACACATCCAGATTGTTTTCCGATAAAAAAAAGATGCATCTCTCTATAATGTAATGAAAAGTGAAAAGGCCTCCAACGGAATCTAGACTAAATGAGAGGAAAAATTAAGATGAATAGCTACATCTGGCTCTGGCTGAAACTCTAAAGGAAGTCGAGATAACCAAGGAGGGTCTGGTTATTCATCACTATTCAGACATGTGCCCATACACAACTGACAAACACAGACAGAAACCCACCAGCCCTGGATACTTCAAAACAGCACCTGACTTTGGATTGGTTTTTTTTGTTGTTGGTTTTTTTTTTGTTTTTTTTTTTTTAAATAACTATTCGCAGAGATCTACTCTAGCGAAGCAGAAGGGAAAGCAATATATTGACAGCTGAGCCAGAAGGGCACCTGGTTAATGTCACCTTTCATCCAGACACTTAGTGCCCCATACATCCCCTTGCATCCCTCTCTCTTTTTTTTCCCCTCTCCATTTTTTTCCTCAAGGGAGCAACATTTCCCCCAGATCCTGACTGACATGAAGCCCAGAGCCTCAGACCCCAAACAGAATTTGCTGCAGACCCCAGGCTGCTTGTCTTCTGTCTGCTTCATCTATCTCTTTCTTCCACGATTTCCATCCCCTTAACCATCGCCGCCTTTGTTCTTGCAGTCGATCGATGCACCATAACTCAACAGGCCTCCGGTGTTTGATGTCTGGGCTCTGGATATCATTTGGACTGTTTTGCATTGAACCAGTGAACCACATTGATAATACTATGTGTCACGAACACAAGCGTGCAGATGATGGGAGTGTAAAGACATACACACACGCAGGAGCACATGCTAATAAAAAAAGATGTAATGACTGTGATATCAAGTCAATGAAGAAGAAAAAGATGTTTTATTCACACTAAGTATCAAGACTACAATCCTGTACATGAGAATCTTGGAACACAAACATACAAAGCCTTAAGACGTGTTCACATACTGTTGCATATGCTGTTGGCTTTTGAGCATCTGACCTTAGCAAATACATTTTCATGTATGTATGTATGTATGTATGTATGTATGGAAAAGCTTGATAACACCACAAGAGGGAAGGCGTTCAATAATAACTAACATAGATGAGCAAGGTATACTTTCTGATACATTGTATGAACATAGTGCATTTTATACTTACATACAATATGATGGATAAATTGGTATCTTTGAAAACTATTTATTTGATTAGTGTCCTACAAAAAAAAAAAAAAAATCAGTGAAGCATCAGATAACTGTCTAGAAATGATTGTACTGGCATATGTATGAAGTGTGTTTTTGTGACAGCTCGACATTTGTATTGCTCGTATCTGGTTCATTTGTGTATATTTCAGATATAACCATTCGAAACACTGCATTGTGCAACTGATTTTCAACCCTAATCTCTGAATGTTAACTGAATAGGTCAATTTGGCAATGAAGAAAAGGTGGAGGCAAAGGTTATGGGGTTGGAGAGGTCTGTTCTACAAATAATATGCATAGTTATCTCCCCTCCCAATAAAAAATGAGGACTTACTTTTGAAAAAAATGACATTACTCATAGATCCAATAATGCATTTGAGTGGTCTAGTAAAATCATCCCAAAACACAGACATGTGAGACTTTTGAACATGAGCAAATATTTTGCTGTGGATGTTTTTATTTACCCTTGAGAAATGGTGAATTTTCAGACATTAGGTGATTTTTCAATAAAACTTTGTTAATGGATAGTGAGAGCTGTAGACTATCTGTACTACTGCGATTACGGCGGTGATATACTTTGATAATAAGATACATTAGAATAATTGAAATCTGTGGCTTGCTGTTTATTCACCAGTAGTTTAAAAGTAGATGTTCTGGGAGTTAATAAGAATCTGGGACAAATGAAAATGTTTGGTCTCCAGCGGAAAAAGTCTGAGAAGCCCTGTACTATAAAACTTGTGTCATTTCCACAATAAACTGAAAAAATACACATATTGATGCACAAAATTGGTGTCTCCATAAAACAAAATTGAAAAATCAAAACAAACTTTAACAAAACAAAATATAGAATAAATGTTTTTAGAGTTCAAACACATATTTTTTAAATGAAGCACACATACATTATCCTTTTGGGACCATGATCTGTTATAGGTGAATAACACCATTCTCCTAAAAATTGCATGAATCATTAATAATGGTTTTAGAAGTGAAACAATGATGGTCATAAATCTTGGATTTTTTAAACTACTAAACACACTGGGCCACCCAGACCGAAAGATATATTACTCTGTTGCTGACATATGCACGTAACAAGAGGGTGAAAACAACTTCCCCAGCCTGTTTTAGACACTTGAACCTAAATCTGAACGCAATAAAGAACTCAGCTAATAAGCAACTAAATAAAAAATCATCCAAAAAATGTCTATTTTAGACACCTTCTCATAACATGTGGTGGTAAAATACTGAGTCTCCTTCATGCAAAACGGTCAGATCTTGTTAATAAAGTTAATGCTGTCACCTGATAGAAAAACCACTGACTAAATGGTGCGTGATTTCCAACTGTAATCCAATTTTTTAAAAAGTGGCTTTTGCCCCCTTTTTACTGTGAGGTAAATGCAATGCAATGTCTGTGACCAAAAGGAGTTAATAGCAGCAATAGGTGTGGAACAGCTTAAAATGATGAAATTAGAAATATCTAGTAAAAATGTAAAACACACTCAGAAAGTATGAACTGTGGGTTTCTGCAGTGCACTATTATTTAATTATCAAAATATAATTTCAAATATTTATGTTGGGGTATATGTAGTAGCCATTTTTATTCAATATTAACTTTTTTCTAAAATATTTAATTGTGTTTATGTCCTGTTCATTTTTATGTCCAGTGAAAATAAAAATTGCTCAACCAGTTTTGTGCTTTAATAACATTTAACAGCATACTTTTATCAAGTCACACAAAATAAAAACATTTCATTCCAAAATAATGAAATGGCTTTGTGTCTCAGTCACCCACCGTAACAGGACAATCCTAGTCATACCACTTGTGTTAACCTCAACCAAACAACACAAACTTACTTTGAGACTTTGAAGCATCTTAAAAGCTGCTATCACAAATTATCCCTTAAAACCATACTTAGGGTTGAAATAACACAGTTACAATTACTTGAATGGGGAAAAACATGCAAAACATTTAAGGTTCTGCTCATGTGTGAGGTGCACTTTGATAGAAAGCATTAATCTATCAGTATTTCTACCTCCAGCCCTCTTGAAGCTCAGCAAGCGCAGTGAGAGATGTGATTGGCCTATCATGTCATCAGATAGAGGAGTGTGTTCAGGTGCAATGAGTTGGGAGGGAGTGCAGTTGTCATGTTCCCCAACGTGTAGCAGGATGTATTGCTGGCAGAAGCAGCATGGGAGATTGCAGAGTCTCTCCTGAACACTCACAGCTTCATGAAAGAATGATGGTTGATTACCTGCAGGAGATGAGCTCCGCTGGCCCTCCAGAGTCACAGGATTGCACTTCAGCGACTCTGGCTGACAAAGAGAGAGGCAGAAAAGCCATTACTGAACCGCGACTAGTAATACCATTAGCAACTATTATTTTAGGCACAACTTTTGGGGTTGTTTTATTAAGAGACTTGAAGAAGACTTGAAATACAACGCAAATATTATAATATCAGCTTTGACAATTGCATTACTTGTTTAATACATCAGACAACTCATTTTAGGGTTAAGGTTACATTTGTGCTATGTCTAATTTCTCCAGCATGTTACCAGCGATGTATTATAGGGTTAGGTTTAGGCTTAAGGTAAGAAAAGTTAGTAAAAAGGACCAAATATGCATATATTAGACTTCAACTGAAAAAGAATATCCACTAGTTTCTGTGTTTAAATTATGGTTGAAAAACAGTCTAAACTACCTAAGCCTAAGATCAGCATTAGAATTACAAAAGAAGACATGTAAACCATAAATACGTGTATTAAACCCAACATTAAAGGGAACATCTTCTAGTTTTTGTGCATGAAATTTTGAGTAAGCCTACATCCACAACTAGTGTACAACAATTTCCTTATCTATGAACAAGAAACAAATTTCCTTTGCATATCCCTCCATAGGCTTTAAGTTTGAGAGCCAGGTTTGTGCCACAGTCCCTCTCTGTAGGAGAACAAGGTCCAGATGGCTCCGGGGCCCCGTCACTCTTCCTCCACTAGCCACTCTGCTTATCGGCAAGTTCACTTCACTTCAAGGAACCACTGACAGCTTTGTTAATTAGCACCTTTAGACCTTTCTTCCAGACACAGACTACACTAAGACATGCGTATATCTATTAACTCTTACCCCTTTTCCCACATCTTTAGCTCGTTGAACCCACTTGGCATTTCTTTGATATTCTGTGATGCAGAAATGCAGCAAATTAGCAGAAAATGACGTCAAGTGTTTCAAGTAAGAATCTGACCAGCAGATTAAAAAGATTTTTAGTTACGTTACATAGCAACACTTAGTGGAAATAGTTCTGTGGCACACTTGAAGTGAACTTTTCATTACCCCCAGATGTTTGTTATAGTTGCCACAGCAAAAGAAAAAGATGACAATACGGGGAAAAAAATAATTGCAATACTTTTAATTTTGACTTCAGAAAAGATATGATTATTGTTTACATGGATCAGTAAAAGTGAACATGATACAATCCAGACACTAAAACTTTGCGAAAAATATTGTCCAAAAACTATAAATGGCTCCATCATAAATCATCATAAATCCATCATCTCACTATTATCAGTTGTTACAGCTCCACCGAAAAAAAGATCAGAAATCCGTTTGACTGCTTAACCTGGAACTGGACACCATAAGACACAGGTACAACACAGTGGCATCAGTCCAGGGTCAGTCCCAGGCCTGTGGCCTCGACCCTCATCGGAAGTGAAATTCTGACCTGTTGGTCATTTGTCCGAAGCACAGGTTAGACTCTGGACAGCCTGCAGAGGAGGACAATCCAGCCGGAGCTTTGATCTGCTGTTACGTTGAGTTGGGAGGCATGAAAGTCCTCCTGCCAAATTACAGGGGGGTTCAAAGACTAATAAATAATCAGGTCCAGCAGATACAGTTGACTGGCACAAATCTAGGTCACATCAGTATTAAAGGAGAAAGACTGGCTTCTGCTGCGTCAGCCCATACTGCTGCGTCACAGAGAACCACCATTAACACCCCTGCATTCAAATACACAGTACCTATTTATTTTTTTCGGATCTTATTACCTTCCATCACAGTGGTTTCTTGTCTCCATAGAGTCTACACTGTAAAAATGTACATCACAAAAGTATGAACACACATAAAAGTAGTTGTATGTGTTTTAAGAGCAGCAGTGATGCAGCACTACTTTCCCGAACTCAGGGGTGACACCCCAAATGGGTCTAAAACTTGTCTTTACCGACTAACCAATGAGGAGGGAAAAATACATATTAATATGATATGTGAACTACTTTTTTAAAACAGAAGATAAGCGTTCTCTTTAAGTTTTTATAAGCGTGTACGTCACCAAAGCCATTTGAAATGTGGAGGAGAGGCTTCAGCCATAAAAGACTTAACAAAACCAACACAAAAAAGACAAGACAAACAATCCTCAACATGCAACAAAATGAAAAGTACGTAATAAACTCGGCATTAGACACAGTGTTGTGTGACTGGAAAGGTCAGTCAGGTTTTGTTGTAGAGCTGCATTTGAATGGTTTCTACTTTTTTTCTCTGTAAGTTGGTGAATGTGTTCTGTACCTATAGCTAACATTACTAATCCATGCTGAAAACAATTGGTGTTATTTTGTCATTCTGTAAAAGACACTCTGACTTTCCCAGAAGTGTGTTAAATTCAAAATTGTTATTAGTGGAAGACTCAATTCATTAAATAAATTTGGGCTCTGGAGACACATAAAATAGATTTTTTTAGACTCATGTATCAGTCATATCACCAGGGTTGATGCATTTTAGTTGCAAATTCTTTAATTATGTCATGGACTATATTCCATTCGTTTAATGCCCTAAAAGAAAACAATTCTGGGGGGAAAATTTCACTTGAACTAGGAATTAGAAAAAACAGTGTTAAATTGGAATTTCTCGTGGAATGATTATGTATTTGATTTTGCAGAAGTGGATCATCTATATGTGTTTTTTCCATTAAAGTACTAATGTACACATTAGTAACCTGTGCCGTCTGTGATCGGCTTTGTTTATACAGACTACTCAGTGACTCTGATATCTGTAGTTCACTTATATTAAAGAAAAATAAGATGACCAAGTGGTCGGCCTAATCCTCCTGTGTGTTTGAAGTGGTTAGTTGGGAGCAGGACAGAGGCTGTTGATTGATATCCACTGGGCCTATAAGGCTGGCTGGCCTTCCTCTCAAAGGTCACGTCTTGTCTGGCCCCTGTCCACAGCACACTTCCACAACATATCCGGGGTCTCTGCCGTCCAAAACGGACTGGCCCATACACACACATGCTTTGTACCCCCTTGGCGCCACCCTGCACTGGTGGTCAAGGCCTTGCGTGCCATCCAGTGTCTGGTGTGAGGGGGAGGGACGGAAACATAAGGGGGAGGGGGAAAGAGGGATTGTTGGTCCTCAGCCAATCACAACCCCAAATTCTCCTTATGGAAAAGGTTATGATACACTTCCTCCCCCTGTCTCCAGTCACCCTAACTGTAATTGTAGGTTATTCTGTCTTTCACATCGATATTACTCAAAGCAGCAGATGTCAAGCATATAACCTGTTAGCTCTGCACCTGGCTTGACATACACATATATACTGTATATATATATATATATATATATAACCTCTCTAACCATTCAGCCACAGTCACAGCCCAAATGAGACCGGACAATACTGTGTCTCCTTCTCAAAGACACTGTATTGTCAACTTCAAGTGAACTGCGCTGGACATTTTTTCCACACGTGACATTGAAAAATCATTTGAAATCCAGAAACAAACAACCAGAACTCAAACTATGATACAAGGCCCAGACAACCTCGGCAGCTCTCAACTTTCCCTGTCTGACGTTGACCAATGACTACAGCGCCATCTTTTGGCAACCGAATGAAGTGCAGGAAGACGAGAAAACTTTCAAATAGGATTTTGTATGGGCTGACGTTTTTAAAACAATAGGATAATAATAGGAAAGAACATAAATCAGCAACCATCTAAAAGTATACACAACAACTATATGAAAAGTCTAAATGGCATTGTTACATTTAAAACCTGATGTTTTACGTGGTTTATATGAATTTAGAAATGAAGGGTGAAATCAGCTGACTACAGCAATATACGTAAAATACTCAAATGAACTTACTGAATACTTTTAAATAAATTAATACTTTTTTGACAATTAATAAGCTGAATATAATGCAAAGAGTTAGAAATTTAGTTCATGACAATGTGCTGAATTCTAGAAGTATTTTTTAAAGATAGCATGATGTTGATATTTATAAATTATCAGCTTACAATTACTTCACTAATTATTATTACAAATACTATCAGTACCAGTAAGTATTGTTAATATTAAAATAGTGCATTAAAAGCTTGCAGACCTTCCTGAAATAAAGGTTTTTCTGTGGAGAGCATCCTTCCACAGGCTGTGTCATCTTGTTATCCAGGGTTCTGTCTTTAGTGCTCTCCTACTTCAGTGTCCAGTGATTATTTTGATTTTCTGTGATCCTCTGATCCTGCGGGGGAGACAAATGAAGTGCGTGACCACAAAGAGACAAAGTGGTCATAGAGAGTCTGGGAAAACATTCCTTAGAAAAGGAGAGTGGAGTTTAAAAAAAGAATCAGAATGGAAAGATGTGGTAATCGCCTTTTAGAAAATACATTCATTGACATACAACATGACTGAAAGTTGTATAGGCCTATATGTTGGTTAATCCAATCCAATCCAATCCAGTCCAACTTTATTTGTAAAGCACTTTACAACAACCACAGTGGACCAAAGTGCTGTACAGAGTCAATAAAGACACAAACATAAAACAGCTATACAATATAAAATGATAAGACATAAAAAGACATAAAAACAATAAGAGAAGTTAAAATAACATAAAAACACTAAAGCAAACGCGAAACTGTTAAGACAGCCGACTTGGAACTGGTGCGGACCAGGGGAATCCGACTGAACCGGTTAAGATGAATTAACATTGTATTAGTTGAATTATCAACAGAATTATATTGTGCATCCATTTAGAGGACTGACATGAAACTGAGTGTATATCCCACTCAGTACATTGGTCTTTTCTCAGCCTAACTCTAAATTGCCATTAAATCTGAGGTGACTTTATTATACTGTCAAAGTACTCAACAGTGCTCTACTCTGGCTGTTCATCAATAATGTAAAAAGGGGCAGATGAGGGTCGTAGGGGTATTTTTTATGTGACAATTTCCCTTTTTTGACCAAACCTGATCAAAAACTGTGTTCAATGAAGTGGTATAAAAGTAGCTGATTGGTATAAAACGTGGAAAGTGGTAAAAAGTGTGCATGTGTGTTCGTACCGCTTGGGTCGTCTTAGGAAGCCAGGGTCAGGTCTGTGCCAGAGAAAAGGGAGGAAGGTGTTGACTAGATGCAAACGAGCTGGCCCCGTCCAGGAGCAGCAGTCAAGCTGATAACCCACTTTCCACCCTCCCTCCCAGAGAGCACCTCTTTATAAGGGCTTTCTGCCCAGGCCCAGGCACCTGAACATCAAACCAAAAATAACCGCCTTTGAAACCTCCTCCAATGGGCTGTGGGCCTCATGCCAACATGTTGTCCCTCATACAACATGCAGCAGTCTCTTCTCAGTCCAATCATCCGTTTACTCCAGGCTTTCATAATTGTGGGTCAGGAAAAGACAATCACATACAGTCAATTCTGTCTCAGTCCAACAGTGCATCCATTTGCCAGCTTTAGACAACATATAACAATGCCAATTCAAACCTCTAATTCCACAGTTTGCTGTCAGAATGACACAGAGTAGGGATATTGTCATTAAAAAGAAGAAAGAAAGAAAAAAAGAGGTGCAACAGAAGAAAAGGCCTTTGCGTGCTGACTGTATTTCACTTTCGTGGCAGGCACTAGAGCAGCGGAAACACTGTCTTGCAGCTTTCCTTAGAAGTAACAGTCCCTGATGGGAAGTCACTTTTCTTTCTCAGAGGGTGAATCCAGATTTATAGTTTGACGGCAGAAACAGATCATAACAAAGACACAGCTCCCTGGTAATGCTAAATACTCTTTACATTACATGTGGCAGGTGGTGGTTTTGGACGACATGTGTTCTTCCTGTTAATCAGAAAGAGGGGGATTGGTAGTTTGAAAATGTATTAAGAGACAGCAGAATATGTATGTCTATAAAGAAATATATGGGTTTTTTTAGATATTCTGTGATATTTTATTCATTTATTTGATAGACCTGGAAAGAGAGAGAGGAGATGCAGTGTAGAGAGTACAAGAACGACATGCTGCAAATGTTCCAGTTGATGGGGTATCAAACCCTGGGTATGCTGCTCAAGGCATTTGTCTTATATGGTGGGGCCCTGGGCACTCGGTTATTAAGCTGCCCCTCCTAAACAATTAAGGGTTAGGTGTAGGTAGAGTGGGTTAGGGCTGATGTAGCCCATCACAGGTTGAAGCTACACTGGCACCAAGTGTTAAATAGACCAACACCTCAAGTTTAAAAAAAATCACTGATGCAGTATCTAAACACAGCAAAAAAACAAAAA
>JAPQRQ010000005.1:48363809-48375488 GCA_037367365.1 Apogon talboti
GGACGACCCGCTGTACCATCTGAGCCACGGCCGCCCAAGTGATAAAAATGAGACTATAACCATGTGACATTTTAGTCAAAAGACCATTACTACTACTAAATCAAATTAAACACTGTTTATCTCTCAGACTGTATTGCTTTTTATTTCTGTACTACAGCCATTTATCATATATGACAGACACAGTTACACAAGCTGCGGTACAGATTCAAGATGCCCTCCTACCTCCTGGTTTCCGCTGTCCTCCCGTTTCTCCATCTGAACCTGATCCCATATCATCCACTTTGTATTTTTTCTTCCACTCTTCATAACTGTAAGCTTGTCAAGGCTGAACAACAAAACCAACACAGATAAACAAAATAATAGTGTGGAAAACAATCAATCCTTATAAGAAAAATCAAATATGCAAAAAGAAATGTCCTTTAAAGGATACAAGTTCTTCTTCTTCTTCTTGTCAACCAACTGGCCACTTTCTGTTCTGATCTTCTTCTGGTCTTCCTTTCCTGTTTGTTTGACGAAGCGCTTCCTCTTGCGGTCCCTATAAATGACACAGACAAATTAGAGTTTCTATTGCCAAAATCAGCGGCCGGGGCTGAAGGTATGCTGAATGCGTCTAAGAAACAAGGGCACAATAAAACAGAGTAACTTGTTTTTTTTACCATCTCATTATTTTTTGGTGCTGGTTGAGCTGTTCTCCTTCATCTCCCATCAGGTCCAGGACTGCAGAGGAGGCCTGCTGCTCAAAGGCACTGCCCTCTCCACCTAGACTTAATCTGAAACCACATACAACACACAAGCTGATACGATGAATTCATGTCTGATCAGATTGTGGAATTTCCCCTTGGGGGACTAATAAAGGAATATTTTATCTTATTTCTTTTACTTCGGGTCTATAAAATGACAACAGAACTGACTGAAGATGTGAACTGCTTCACCCCCCACATACTGATCACCTTAACAAGTCATGATGCTGATACATTACAGTCGCTATTGTCACTGTATTTCCACCTTTAAACTGTTTCATGCTGTACGTGCACCACCACCACCACCACCTTAACCCTTTAACCCCTGAGACATTATTTCAGTACAACGGGCTGCTTGGAATTTGCAGCTGTCAAAGTGCAAAAAGCTGCTGTGTTCGTTTTCGTCAGTTGTTTTGCTTTATTGTGTGTTTTAGGGTCAAAACAGGGTGGAATAACAGAAAGAGAGGAATCGAAGTTTTACGGGATTTTACTAAATAAGGCAATCACAATGTACACCAATAAGAGATTTAGGACGTTTAACATGAACTGTAACACACTGAACAACTCCAAGTATTTGAATTTTGGTCCAGTAGTTTTTGTTTTGGGGCTCGTTTTCTAAATCAGTCCAGTAACACGGTCAAAACCTGGTAAAAACGCAGTAAAAAAAAAGAAAAGAAAAGAAATTCACAACAGTAAAAACAAAAATACATCAAGATAAATGGTGTTAAAAAAAAGCTCAAACCGTCTATTTTTATAGCAGGTCGGTCTCACTCACTGCTCTGTTTTGCCCCCCATTACACAGGAGGCAGGCGGTGCACTGAGCATGCTCAGATGTGTACATATGCAGAGGTTTGTTTTATTATGTTTTAGCAGATTTTATGGTAGTTTTTATTCTATTTAGCTCTTATGTATTTTACATACCTGGGTAACTGTATTTCATTCTGATCATGTCTACTGACTGAATGACAACTCAGCTGAGTCTGATGTGTGTACTCACCCTCTCTCAGAGTTAAAGTCTTTGGGTCTGTAGGGGATGTAATGTTCCTCATCTCTGCCCGCCTGTCTGCATTTTTTGGATTTTGGCCTTTCCTCTACATCTTCTTGGAACCCTCTCCTCTTCCCACCGACAACCTCTGAAAACACCCCCTGGTGGACAAATCACATATATACAGCCATGACAAACTAGTAGTGGAACCCACCACCTGGCAGAGGTCTTGATGCTGTTCTGACATGGGTGTTTCAGTCAGGGACAGATTCTTCGAGGCTTCAAAGGACTGTTCCAACATTCATAATCCAGCCAAGGGCCGAGTCTTTCCTTCCAAGAATTTTCAAGGATTCTTGTGTGGCCGCTGTAAGCACCCACGCTCCTGTGCAGGGGCATATCAAAAAGGCTTCTGTACAACAAGGAACTGACAGTTTTGCCAGTGTAATATGCAGTTATGGAAAAAGAAAGCTTGGAGGACAGCTGAACAGAGCCTGCCAGCGGACTTGGAAGTGTCACCGGTGGTCCTGTGACGCGTCTTTATCAGCTGATGTTATGGAGGCGTGACCGACCTGCCAGTTTTGACAGGAAGTATCCGCCGAAACATGTCAAGACCCACAAGGTATGTTCTTGGAACAAAACTCATGTCTTAAACAAAAGAAAGAAAATAAAGTTAAATATAAAAAACTGAAGACATAATGAACACAATTGAACTAATGTTATAAGTATTTGCATGTAATAATTCTCAGACACATGAGAGCATCACGGCCCTGGTCATATTCAAACCTCCATCACGTTGCTTCCTGCTACTAATTTTAGACCCACTCATATACACTCACATACATTTAAACCTACTGTAGTTGCTGAATATGTGTCCCTGACACTAAGACGCTCATTCCCAAGGTGCCAACAGTGGGATTGAGGACTGAGCATGTGACCCAGCAGTGGGAGTGATGAGTTAGAAAAATCACTTCATATTTTCCTCCCTCCTTCCACTAGGACCACAGTTATGCTTTACCCACTACTCCCACTGCTCTAAAGGCCAGAATTATTGAAGCTCTGGCTAGAGCGGAGAGTCTGGAGAGGGAGAAGAGGAACAGCATGATCCGGGAGTCAAGGACAAAGAAAACTGTGCATGCTCTTCTGGAGGATCTGAGGGAGAAGAACCTCATAAATGAAGAGCTGAAGGAAAGACTGGAATGGAACTACTTATTTGAATTTTTCATATAGGCGCCTAATGTTTACCCTCAGTTAAACTCCTCCATCCTTATTATTTAAAGGGGTTAACTAATTAGTTTGTGCTAAGTTCATTTCAGATCTGCGGGTACACCTCTGGGCAAAAAAACGCCATGAGTACAGCAGAAAGCAGAGAGAGTTTGTCCTCACACTACACCTTCCTGGTCCCAAGGCATATGCTTACATGAGACAGTCTCTACCTCTTCCTCTGCAGCATCCCCATACATTGCAACAGTATTCTTCATGTTGTCTAATTAACTACTTTAGTCCTACAGATTATGTTTTGTTACAAACACTGAAAATTACTGATCTAAAAGCTCATATCAAATCATCGTATCACATAATGCATGCTGATACATTTTCAGGTTTTAGATATTCCATTTTTTATTTATTTTCCATCAGATAGCACAGTGAAGGCGGTGAAAGCACCAGAGCGGGTGATCGGCCAGGTCCAATTAGGGCAAAGTCCCAAGGTGTCAGTGGTGACACATGTTGTCCAGGAAGAGACAATAGGGATCATTCACAACGTTGGCTACCAGTAACACACACATTATTCTTACAGTCAAAATTAGTGAAATTTACAGACATTGTGGACTATCAAACAGCTCAAATAATGTACAAAGCTAAAAATAATCTATTACCAACAAATATACAGAAATTATTCAGTATTCATGAGAGGGGTTATAATTTAAGGGAGTAAATTAACTTTAATGCTCAGTTAATACCTACGACCAGGAAAAGTTTTTGTGTTTCAGTCAGCGGGGTGAGACTGTGGAACAGATTCAATATAGAGTTGAAGGAATGTCCAAGCACGGAACAGTTTAAAATGAAGTACAAAGACACGATCTTTAAGAGGTACAGGGATGAGGGAGTTGGGTGTTGGGTACCACTGGGTGTTATAAGGATGTACAAGTATATACAGTATGTGGTATGTGTGTATATGTATGTATATATGTATCTGTGTACATATATATGTATACATGTATATATGTGCTATTGTATTGTGTTTATATAAATTATATTTATATTTCTTCTTAGCAATATGAAGTCAGAAAAAACATTTTTTAACAGTAAGTATCATGCATTAGAGAATAGATATGTTTAGACAAAAAAACTTACTATTGTTAGTACTTATTTACAGAGAAGGGGTGGGAGTTATACTTCTTACTCCTTTTCAAACATGTATTTTAAGTCTTATGTTTAAATGTTTTGTTTTATTAATTTTTTTTTTTTACATTCATATTCAAAATAAACACTTCAATCAATCAATCAAGAGATTGGCACAGAGGATGTGTTTTTGCTCGGGGAACATATTGAAGAAACACAATTTGGCATTGACAACCACCGTTCAGACCTACCACACTGGAAAAACGACTTCAGGAATCAACTTATGGAACAATCTCAAAGATGAATTGAAGGCATGAAATAAAAGGACAATGAAAGCCAAAATATGACAAATGCATTAGTTAAAATGTGTTATAGTATGATCAAGTTGATGTATAACACTGTCATGAAATGGGCCAAGTTTACTTTGATATGTGTAATACTGTTATGAAATGGACAGAGTTCATTTTGCTGTATAATACTGTTATGAAATGGACAGTTTATTTTTGATATGTATAGCATTTTTGTGTTTTGTGCAGACTTAGACAGAATTAATGTTGATATGTATAAGATACGTTAAGCTAACTTACGGGAGCTGACATGGGAATGTATGGTCAGTCTAAAGAGAAGGGGGGAGGGGGAAATAAGCAGAACTTCATCCCGCTCCTTTTCAAATATGTTTTCTTTTTTATATTTCTTGTATTGGTTTTACATGTTGATACTCAAAACAATCAAATCTGTGCAAAACAGTTCTCTTTAGCTTCCATAGGCCTGATTAATGAAAGGCAGCCCTTATAAATATTCTTGTAAATATTTTTCTAGGGGGATCCTTTATGTTCTTGCAGTTATCTTAAATATTTCAAAGCTATAATAATAATATGGCAGTGATAATAGCAATATTAATTATGATTGTGGTTGTAATGATAATAGTCAAATTATAATATTAGTAATATTATTTATGATAGTGATAATAATAGTATTTTAATGCTATGAATATAATATTAGTATATTTGATCAAATAATCAAATATACCCTTGAAGCTATTCTTTAAAATAAACACCTGAACACACCTTGATGTTTTCTGGGTTCCTTTTATTCTATTTATGTCTGTATCTATCTATCCTCCATGTCTGAAATTATGTCATAGGTGAAAACCAGATCAAGTGGCTCATTACTCCATTGATTTTGCCTGGTCAAGATGCTATATTGAATTTTTTTATATTGAATTTGAAACGCATTTTATTTGAGAATATTGAATTAAAAAACTTTTTTTTGAATAACTGAATTCAGATTATGAAACTATGCGTAAAAAAAATTAGAAATTCAACGATTCCAAAAAATTCAACCATAAAAAATTAAAATTCTGAAATACATGAATGGGATGGTTTCCTTTTTCTTTCTTTGTGATGTGTCTTATGTCTGAAAATTTATATATATTAACATTTTAAAATCTATAAATAAACTTTATTTTAAAAAATTATAATAATTGTGCCATCATTTATACATATATAATGTCAATTAAAAAGATCAATTTTACAAGCCAAAAAAGTTGCATTTTGTGGTATAGACAATAAAGAAATATCTAGTTTTATAACAAATAGCTCTGCAGTCTGTACCCCTCTTTCATGTCAACACTGTTACCTCAACATATTCACCTTAATCAGGTGACAGTATTAAAAGAGGTGAAAATGACTACCTATCTGGTCATACTGAAGCTGCAGACACATCCTCAACGAATGTGAAAAATTTGTGGACAGTCACCTCTGCAACTTTCAGGTGTGTCGTCTTCGCTTTTCTTTCTTTTCAGTCTGACATTTTGACAGTTTTACAACAAAACTGATTTTCTTGACTTATAAAATTATATTTTAAGTTGATAATGAGGTTCCATCGGGCACCTCGTTAGAGGAGGTGTTGGATTTCAGATCACTGAACCACAAGTTGGGGATGGGACCTTTTTAAATGACTCAGCCTACACGTACAGTACATACATCCACTCAAGAATGTATTGATTGGTACAAGGACTCCTGCCTGGACTATGAAGGACCCGACTAGCCATCACTGTGACATTTCATCAACCATTTCTCTTCCCTGAGTGAAATACCGATGTCTAAACCACACTCTATCCTGACATCACTTCAGGCACCATAGAATCCCATGGATGCTCAGCAGTATATTCATGTCTTAGAGAAAATCCTATCTTGGAAGCATGATACATTTTAGTTTCTTACCTTAAGAGCCTCATCCTCCTTATCTTCTGTGCTAAAGGACTCATCCTCGTCAGCCATCGTGGTGGTGGTGTTGGGGATGACATGCTGTTGTTTCTGCCGACTCTCTGCAACCATGTCCTCTTTCTGCTTGTTAAATTTGTTCACCAGCTGGGCATCTTTGGAGCGTTTGGTTCTCATTACCACACTTGCATGTGTCTTACTGTTGGAGTTGATTTCAAAGATGGTCTAGAAGGAAGACGATCACAAATTGAACCACAGTTTAATGAGAAATTGCGTCTAGAAGATAAAATATAGGTCTAGAGGGATTGTAACATTTATTTTTTGTAGGAAACATCTAATTCCCAATGTATTTCTTAAAGAAATTTGATTAAAGCATTTGCATCTGTAATTGCATCTATCATTTGTGAATAGTTTTTAATGCCAGAACCCCCAGCGTAATATGGGGAAAATACCTGATTTTGAACTGAAAAAACACAAAATATAGAGGATAATATTACAATGCATGATGATAAATCACTTAAGGAAGGTTAAATAGAGAGGACATTTCATTTGGGAACTGCCAAGTAGCACTGGGTCCTTATGGGTTAAATACATAAAAATTAATAATCATAAATGCCGCTCTAATATGTAAATCACATTAGGCTGATAATGCATTAATATGTATTGTTAGTGTTATTCTCGTCTACTGTAACGCACCGATTTTGATTTGTAGCCCTTGATGGCATCAACAATCTGAAGGCGCTGCACTTCCATCTTCTCCAATCCTGACCCTAAAATAAGAACATGTACATGCCATTATAAACCACTGTCTCACCACCATAAGTGTAACAGTCATAGTTCACTTTTGTCCAAACTGACCCAGTAAGGGATGGACAGCCAAGTAGGACAGGTCTGTGTTTTTGACCCGTCTGAAGGACTCTGGGGAAGGGTTCGGCCGGGATTTGAGGTACTGCTTGTAGGCATTCTCAGAGACTCGATGGAGGTTCTGCAGGTCCAGGGAATTTTCATGGGATGTGATCAGATGAGAGCCCTCATCGTCCAGGACATTTTGAGGCACACGTCCAAACACCCCATCTGAGTCTGGAGGACAGGACACCATCAGACAGAGACACGAGAAATAAAGCCAGAGTTTCCCCACATGCAGATATTAACTGGGTCAACCAACTGTATTAACAGCTACCAAAGTATATTCAGAGTTATTTTTAACATGTAATATAAATATTACTGATCTTAATATATCATATTATTATCATATTTCCACAACGGTGCAGTAAATTTAACAAAACAAGACAATCCACCAAGAGTTATGGTCAACATTTGAGTCTATGCAAAGTAATAAGCTGACACTGATGAGTCTGTTTACAATATGTATCAAATCATTATTTCCAACCACTGGTGCATCATGTGACCATCATAAGTATTCCCACATTGCTATTACAGTCCTCTCCATCTATGTAGTGTAGGTACAATGTACCTGAGGTACTCTTAAATTATTTCAAACTATAGGTTAAGCAAACTGCAACTTAAGCATTGCTGAGAGAGCAGAGAAAAACAGTATAGTTGAGAGTGGCAGAGAGAGCCCAAAAATCACAATTGGAGAAATAAAACTCTATTTTCACAGTGGTTACTCTTCTAAAATAGTAGTATTTTAGAATAGTAGTAGGTTTTGTACTGGTTTTACCACCTAATAAACAATATCTATTTATGTGTACCTTATATTTCTGCTACTATTCTTCTTGCCATAATACAGTTATTTTCCATGAGGAGGTGAAACCCAAAAGTGCTTTTAAACTAAAATAACAGACAAGGCTTACACTGTCGGGGGCCGACAGCAAGGGTATATCCCCGAAATCCCCCCAATCCTCTAATATATAAAATCTATCCATGATAATTGTTAGGCAATCGATATGAACTCTACATCGACCTAATAGTGGCAGGATAATGGTCAGAGAACCAATTTTTCCCCACAAAACTCCACCTAGTGAATGAAAATGACACCATATGAACTCTGGATGGTAGCGAGAAAATGGACATTTGTAAGACAATCAATCTTAACCACATTTTATCTCAATCAGACTATTATTGCTTGATTTATGTCCAAAAAGCTGATTATCAACTAAAGCACCCCCGTTTGGATGCTTTCATAATGTGTGAACATTATGGACTGAAATCGATAGGGTTCTTTCACTCGGGGCTCCTATGGTGGTTATCATTAAAAATCAGTGTCCCTGTTGTTAACTACGTATGTCCGGTTCATGCACTTTTACTTTGATAGGGCCCGGATGTTAGGGTGGTTGTGGTTGTATGTGTTGTGTGGGTGCGGTTGTGCTGCTGCAAGTTATAAAGTTCCGCCAACCTTCGACGAAGGAAAGTCGTATGAAAGCTGGAAAAATGAAGTTGAAATGTGGACATGAGTTACAGATCTTAAAAAGAAGAAGCAAGCTCTTGCTGTGGCTTTGGCGCTATCTGGGCGAGCGCGAGAAACTGCTATGGAAGTACCTATCAATGACTTGAACAAAGACACTGGTATGACTACTTTGTTAGATGCACTTAATAAACTGTTTTTGAAAGGAGGAAAGGACATAACTTATGAAGCATATTAGAATTTTGAACGGATAACGAGAGACGGTAATGTGTCAGTGACTGACTACATCATTGAGTTTAAGCAACGTTACTTAATGATGCACAAGTACAAAATGGAAGCATATTTGCCTGATGCTGTGTTAGCATTTAAATTACTGGACATGGTTTGCATAGAAGTAAAAGATCTACAGTTAGCGTTGACTGCATGTACGGATTTAACATTTGCCTCAATGGAGTCGGCACTGAAAAGAAGTTTCGGAGGAAAGAAGTCTGCTCAAACAATGGGAACACACCAAGACGCTGCCTATGTCACTACTGAACAACGGTAGCAGAGGGGCAGATCGTGGCCAAAAGATGAATAGTCAAAAATACCCCTGCCAGGCACTACCCCTTGGACAAGCATGTGCACAGATCAAAATGTGCTATTTGCCAAAGTAAATTCCACTGGGCTAAGGACTGTCCACACAAAGGCGAGCAAGTAAAAATAAGTCAAGACTGTGAAACTGATATTGGTGAGCATAACATCACTCTCTTTACAAAACAGTCACCCAATGATGCAGAAATATTTTTGACAGAATGTTTTGGCTCTGCAATAATGGACACTGCATGCACATGCACTGTGTGTGGTGAAGAATGGCTAGACAGTTATTTCACAGGGTTCAGCAAAAGTGAATCAGGGAATGTGAAAAAGACAGAGCAGTGCAGTAATACACCATTCAAGTCTGGGGATGGAAAAATGGTCCACTCCACCATAAAACTTAAAATTGCTGCTAAAACTGGCCAAACAAAGTGCAACATCGAGACTGAATTTGTTCCAGCAAAGATTCCACTGCGTTTAAATAAGTTATCCATGAAAAAAGCAGGGACTGTTCTCAACATGGAAAATAACGGGGCAGAGATGTTCAGTCAACCTGTAAAATTGGACTTTACAAGCTCTGGGCATTACTGTGTGAACATTATGGACAATGGGAGTAAACACACTCAAAGTGATGACTGTGTCCTTATAGCCACTAGAGGTGGCACTTCAGATGAACACAACGATGAGGAAATACTGGCTGTCACAGAGAACATGGGTAAAGCTGAAAAACAAAAAATGCTAGTGAAACTTCACAGATAGTTTGGTCACGCCTCCGCTGTCCGATTGCTAAGGCTTCTATCAGCTCAGGCACAAAAGATGCTAAATGGGCCATCGTTCTTGAGAACACTGTAAATGAGTGTGAGACGTGTCGAAGATACAGTAAGATTAAACCTAGGCCTGCTGTTGGTCTTCCTCTGGCATCTCAGCACAATGAAACTGTGGCAGTAGACCTTCATGCACTGAAGCCAGGTCTATGGTATCTTCACATTATTGATCAATTCACACGATTTAGTGCAGGAAGCATATTGACCACAAAGATGGGACCTGAGATTGTTAAACACTTCATGCATGACTGGGTAAGCGTACATGGGCCACCTCAGAAGCTGTTCAGTGACAATGGAGGAGAGTTCAATAATGATAAGTTTAGAGATATGTCAGAAAATTTCAATACAGAGGTAGAAACAACAGCTCGTACAGCCCATGGAGTAATGGGTTGTGTGAAGGTCACAACCAAACACTGACTGAGATCATAAAGAAATTGAGAAATAGTAACAACTGTGACTGGGACATTGCACTGGATTGGGTGCTTATGGCAAAAGATACCATGCAGAATGTTCACGGATACAGTCCTCATTAGTTGGTGTTTGGACAGAACCCTAACTTGTCCTCTGTGCTGACTGATAAGCCACCAGCCTTAGAGGGCACCACAAAAAGTTAGTGGGTAGCAAAACACATCTCTGACACATGCGTGACACAGTAACAGGTGTCCAGACTGAAACACACCAAGCAGATGATCGCACAGGTACACAAAAGGACATAGAAATGAGAAAAGATGTCCATCTGAAAACAGGGCAAATTCTGAAATATAGAGATAGCCACAGTGGGACTTTACACACAGCAGAAGTCTTTGGTCGAGCAGGTAAAGCTAGAGGCAACTACAAAAGCTGGTACAATTTGTTACACTTTGAACCAAGCAATGTTGCGGGCAAGACCAATTCAGTTTATATATCAAAGGTGAGCAACCTTCAGATAGAGCCCCCTGTTATGAAAACAGATAACAGTGAGAATGTGCTAAGAACAAAAGATGTGTCATTTGACATAGCCAAACAAGAAGAAATGACAAATTTGAGTGATAATGTTTTTGAAATTGTCCAAGATAAAGGACAATGGAGCTTTACCACCTGATGGGTATACACTCTGAGGCCCCTTTTCCACCAGTCTGGTTCCAGGGCTGGTTCGGAGCCAGTGCCCGACTTAGCACCGGTTCTTTGCGTTTCCACTGCCTAAACACCGGCCAAACCAGTTCCAAAGTGATTCCAATATTCCATTATTCCAGGCAAGCACCAACTTCGAGCTGAGCTAAACCGGGGCCAGAGCTAAGAACCAATGATGCTACCCCACCACGTCATCTGTGGGCGGGCGTTACAGGCCCAAACAGGAAGAGCAAAAGCTATGAACCGGCATTTTTAAAACTCCAACCAGCGAGTTTTTAGTTCAGTTTAGTTTTTAGAGAAAGAGTTATACACGCCAAAAACAAGCAGCAGTGGACTGAGGAGGAGACGCAGTGCCTTCTGGCACTGTAGGCTTCATCCTAAGTCCAAGACAAGTTGGAGGGAGCTTCTCGAACAAAGCCGGTCGTAGCTGGACCGGACCGGACCTTGAACAAACTGAAGAAGTTAATAAAGAAGGACTACAGGGACCAGAAAAGACAGCTTGGACACAGCAGCT
>JAPQRQ010000005.1:48434637-48446496 GCA_037367365.1 Apogon talboti
GGGGTGTTAGTCAGGCGGTCCCCAGGTGGTG
Source organism: Apogon talboti (assembly GCA_037367365.1). Classification (NCBI taxonomy): domain Eukaryota; kingdom Metazoa; phylum Chordata; class Actinopteri; order Kurtiformes; family Apogonidae; genus Apogon; species Apogon talboti. The sequence goes on from JAPQRQ010000005.1 coordinate 48,434,669, forward strand.
ATTAAGTTAGTCACCTTTTTCAGCCCCTCTGAGTTTTCAGGTCTGTTAATATGTTAATGTAATTGATTAGAATTTCTCCAGCACATATTTTCTCCTACAGCTAAAATCATTGTTGACTAGTTTTAATGTAATAATTATGCTGACACTCTATTCAAATAATCATAGACTACTTACCAGCAACCGCTGAATAATCTTTTTACTTAAAATGTGCAACCCTGATTTAAACAAGATAAAGTTGCTAATTGCAATCTGTTAAAGCCATTTTCAGGTTATGAAGTATAGGTATTCTTACTTTCAGTGAAATGTCTCATTCTGTTTCATCTTTGTGTTTACTTTACAGGATACTCAACTGTCTTCTGTGAATATAGCAGCATTAATTATAATTCCCTCAAAAGTAGTGAATAGATATCTCAGTCTTGAAGCTCTATGTCAAAATGGTTCTAAACATGTATTTTCAACTGTTTCATTGTACACATTGCATATCATGTACAAGAATTTACTTACAAGTGTTTTATCTTTTGCAGTGTGTCTCTCTCTCCACACATGGTACACATGCACACACTGTAGGCTTGAATCAGTCATTGTGATATTTACATGGCTGACCTGAGTTTCCGCCTCTCTCTTCACAGGCGACATGGGGGTCGGGAAGTCGTGTTTGCTTCACCAGTTCACAGAAAAGAAATGTAAGTGCTGCCACGATTTAATTATTATTTTTTTTCCCCCCTTTTGGATGCCTTTTCATCATGCTGTGTGTCTTAGTGTATGAAAGGTTGCCAGGTTTGACTGGAGTGTCTAAATTGCTTGGGTTTTTTTTTTTTTTTTTATATTTCGGCGGAAGTCAGTGGCAAAGAAGTGGAGTGTGAGATCAACAGTGAGAGTCTCTTCTTGTGTGTTCGAGTCAGCTGCAGCCTCCCAGTACCATTCAGCTGTGTTTTGTTCAGTGCTACTATTAACAAGCCAGATGTTGTATTCCTCATTCAGTCACCCACAGTCACATCCTGCACACACAGTGAAGTTTGAGGAAAGTTTTTCAGTGTCTGCTGTAAAGATATTTATTACTTTCTTGTTGATAACTTTAGTAAAAAAACTGCTGTGACTAACAAGTTTAAAGGTGGGAATTAATAAATGTTGCATATGCTGCTGGTTTACAATGGAAGAAAATGTATCAGGGCTCCAGACTAACTTTTATCACAAGGAGCACTTAGGAACCTAACTGAAATTTTTAGGAGCACCAGCACAAAGTTTATGCGCACCATTTAAATCGACACACAACGCAACACAACACATTCATATATTCTTCCAGCTTAAGTACATTTCTGATAAATGCTTTGGTAATAATAAGAACAATATACAGTAAAACAATGTGCTGTTTGATTTTGTTAATGAAAAATTCAGTGTTAAATATTGTTGGAAGAGGAAAAAAAATCATTAACTTAAGTTGTTAAATACAGCTTTTTTCAAATATAGACACTTAAAGACCTTTATGTGCCCTCTTAGTAGAGAACATCACCCTGTGGGCCACAGGGAGGCATTTCCGTTGGCCAGCCCTTGTAGTTGGGCCTTCTTGATCCTTTACCCTGATAGAGCCACATCTGTACAGCCTCACCTCCAAATCCATCTTATATCATGTATATTGGAATTTGCAATTAAAAATTACTGACTGTGTAACTATAAGAGCAACACAGCATGCAAATTAATAATCATAAATCCAGTTTTATTTGACAAAAACGATGTCAACCAGATAAAGTTAAACCATGGTTGAATGTTATAGTAATCCGAATAATATTGGAATCAACTTGCCTAATTTTTGTATTTTCTTTGGAAAATCTGCACAGGGGGAAAGTCAGTATGACAGGTTTCACTACCGGATCACTACCGGATGTTTACATCAAAAAGAATGCTGTTACTTAATTCGTAAGGCAGGGCTACTCAACTATATTTTCCCATGGGCCAAATTGTCTCAATGCTATGGATTGTGGGCCGGACCCTTGTAGTATTACTCTGGATACTTGGATGTACAATTGACACATAGACTATTTTTATTAAGAAAATCAAAAGTAGAAAAAAACAAAACAAATACAAGCATTCCTAAATATTTTAATCGCATTTCAAAAATTATGAAACTGCATATTTTATATAATTAGTTAATTACATAAAACATAAATAATACACACCTGTATGTGCATCCTAAATACTTCAAAATTGTGAAAAGGAATGTTCTGACTCACTCAATAAAATTTCACCAGCATGTGCATATTTTTTTTTTCTGAAAGATTTGACCTTTTCTAAATTCACATATGCTGTCAAAACATATGCTTAATTAAAAACAGAACAACTTTGTGCACATAAATGCAGCATCACCCTATCACTTCTACAGAGTTATCACACTGGAGTGAAACCCAGAGGCACCTGTTCAGGTCTGAGTCCAGTTGTCTGAGCGCATCCACAGATAGCGCTCATACCAAGCTGGACAACAGCGGACAGAATCTCCGTCTTCGGTTTCTGGTCCCAGTCGGAATAATGATTCCACCAACGCGGTTATAGCCTCTTTAATTACACCTCCATCGGTGAAGTGCTGTTTGTGTTTGTCCAGGATGTGAACCACTTTAATGATGCCTCGGTTGAAGCACTGGCTTCTTGGTGGATTTCGTGAACATGGACTGTTGTTTTTGGAGTGTAGTTTTCAGCTCCTTTACCTTCTCTTTACGGAGGCTGATTCCCACCGGAGAACCATGGGTAAAGTTACTGTGAACTTTGGTGAAATGCCGCTCCATGTTGCATCTTTTACTGACTGTCAGGCTCACGGCACAGATTAGACACACACACTTATCTTTCACATTTGTGAAACATAGGTCCACGTTCCATTGTTTGTGAAAATAATAAGTTTTTGCCTCTTACTGTCGTGACTGGACTCTACCGATATTATTGCAGGGCTAACCCACTACATGTCTGGCACCTGGCTCACCCTGCTCCCTGAAAAATAGTGGCAAATGTGACCAAATTGGTCGTTTTTTGTAGCCCTGTGTATTTGTTGGGAAGATATGACAGTGTTTCACAAATCTGTTAACAAAATAGATTGACAGCATTATCATTATGAGCATGAAATGCTAATTAAGGTATACATTCTGTAAAGCTGTCTAAGCTACTGGTCATTTCTTTAATTTATGATAGAAACTAGACAATTTCAACAGAAGTTTTGAATGTGCTTTCTGCAGCTTTACCCCTACACCAAAACATCCTTCACATTGAGTCATAGTTTCATTCATTTACAGTTCTCCTGGTTGTTATTCACAACATACTGAGTATCTAGCCTAGTCTGAAAATAACTGAAACTTGGATTAGTAGAGCCCACAAACAGGTGGTACCTCATATCACTAAAAGCTTTGTACTGTTAGGAAGAGGAGGATCCACTGAACGTTTTGATATTAATTTAATGTAGGCCTTGTTTCAAAAAGTTGAGTTTTTCAAGATTTGATCTGAAATGTCTGCTCAGTTATTTTTGTGTTTAATGGGGCAGATGGATGGAATTCCGTTAACTTTGAGGCCCACCCTTCAAATTCTGTACGTCACTGGGCTTTGGGAGTCCCAAAGAGGATGAATGCAGATACATTTGTGATAAATATGGTGAACTAGTCACAAGAGAAAATCATTTAAGTTTAACAAATGACCGATGTTAATAGCAGCAAATAATGTACATACAGGTCAGATCCTAAAACATGACCATTAAGTGTAATTATGGATAATGGGTGAAATAAATTAACCTTGAGGCCAGTTTAAAAAAAGTCAGATGAGTGATTGACACAGACTGTTGAATTGACAGTAGCCTCCTTTCCTGTCCAGTCATGGCAGACTGCCCCCATACGATTGGCGTGGAGTTCGGAACAAGAATAATCGAGGTGAGCGGTCAGAAGATCAAGCTGCAGATCTGGGACACAGCGGGACAAGAGCGCTTCAGGGCCGTCACCCGCTCCTATTACCGCGGTGCCGCTGGGGCGCTCATGGTCTACGACATCACTAGGTACAAGGCCATTGTGTTGTCTCACGAATAATATTTTTACCTGGTTACTTTAAAGTTTTTACAACTTACTGTATGTGATATTCACTTAGTTACCAGTGCATTCTACTAATATGTGTGTGTTAGGTGAAGTTAAATTAGACCAAAGTCATCTGATAGGCGAACAGCCCCTCCCACTCTGTCTCCATCCTGAACAAACATGGGCCATTTCTCCAACGTGTGTCCTATCAGGACTTACTGCCTGAACTGTTAGATGGTACCAGAGGTCTACTGAGCAAATACAGCGCTATATGCTGAATGTACCACACCCAACTCCAGGAAAGGTTCACTAACATCCTAGAAAGACTATTTAACTGGAAAAACTAGTATTAAATGTTTAATGTCAATACCTCCAACTTCTGCTTCCAGACTGACAAATATGAGAGATGCAGTGCATTTTTCTTGTATGGTTTCTGGTCCTGTCATTAAAAGGTGTCGTTTTTCATTTAGATTTCTTCTAGTTCAAGTTTTATAAGTACAGTGCATGGTCCAGTTTATTTATAGCATATAGTGCACCAGTTTCAAGTTGAAATGTACGGTTATTTAAATGAGTCTCTGTTGTGTTGTGCTTTCAGTTATATCCGATCTCTTCTGACATACCTTGCTGTTAATATCTTTGCTGTTGCCATAGCACCCTATGTGTCTCTGTTAATGTCACACAGGAGAAGCACATACAACCACCTCAGCAGCTGGCTGACTGATGCTAGAAACCTCACCAACCCCAATACTGTAAGTCCACAGAATAGAAAATATCCCTGATTATTAAATTACTCTTGACTCAGCTGTGTCAGTTCTTTCTCTGTATTTTCTTTAATGTTTAGTTTATTTTGCTCTTGCTCAAGTACAGTTGTGTGTGTGTTTTTCTTTCTGCTGCCTTACTTCCTGTTTCCTGGTTCTGTCTGGAGCCACACAGGGCCATGTCTTAAATTGAATTCCTTGGTAAATATGATTAGTTCTAAATTATACAGCTCTCATTTGTTGCACACTGTTCCTTCTGAGGGCTCTGTTTCTGCAACATGTCACCCCTTTCCAGGTTTTTTTCAAGTTAAATGAAACATGGTTTTCTGGAGAGATATTTTTATTTATCTTCATGTGGATAGATCAGGGTGTCTGTTTATTATTTTAACATGCAGGATGGTGCAATGTGGGTATACAGAGGCCCTAGCTGAGACCAGAGCTGGGGAAGTGTATTATTGTGTCTCAGCATCAGTTACATCAATACATTAAAGGTGTAATTACAGCACTGTAGCTAGGGGCGCTTCCTCTACTCATAAGGCAGTGTCAGTTCCTTAGAGTAGTGCTCAGCTGTCTTTCATCACAGCCTGCATCTCTGTTAGCTCTTACAGGAAAGTACACAAACACATTTCTCCCTGATGGACCCACCATGTCTCAAATAGTGTTAAGGTCTTCCTATGTGTGTATTCTCAGGTGATCATTCTCATAGGAAACAAAGCAGACCTGGAGGCGCAGAGGGATGTCACATATGAGGAAGCCAAGCAGTTTGCTGAGGAGAATGGTGAGGATGAACACTGTCACACCTTCAGCTTTCCTTTGTTCTTTGTTGTCATTCAGTGTTGTGTGTGTCAGTAAATGTTTAATTAGGAATCGCACAGGTTTTGTTACTGATTATGTGATCAAAATTATCTACAGATGTAGATGACAGAAAATTAATTTGCTTTGTCTTGAGGGGGCTTCATCTATAATCAGCAAAACTAATGGCACATTCAGATATTTGTTATGAAAATCTGAAAAAAGGAGCCCTTTCCTAGTCTCCTCAGGATGTTTATAACAGAATCCTTTACAGATAAGGGCTTTTCCACTGGTATAGCTCACCTCAACACATTTTCTGAGCATTTTACTGCAAAAGATAGGACTGCCAGCTACCATGAGACACTATTCCTAATATCACATTCGCTGAGGGTCCAAGTGGGATAAAATGATACTACACATGGAATAAAATCAATCTGATCAATCCAGAGTCTTTGTTGTGTCAATACACGTGTCATCATGTTATGTGAGACACCGAGCCAAGCTAGCAGGACATCTCCAAAACATGTTATTCACATTTTTGTAGATGAGGTCAGCAGAAAATCAACACCACTGTAAACAGTGTTTGTGGACCCCCCCCCCCCCCCCCCACCCCCAAAAAAACCTGACAGTTTTAAAGGAACCTCTCTGCGAACAACCAAAAGTCAAGCTCCATGGCCTCACTGAACTCCTCCCACATCTGTGATTTTTGCCTCAGTAGCTGCCAAAGCTGCGGCCCCCTCAGCCTGCCAATACCCGTTAGCTGCCTCAGGAGACCCAAGTGCCAGCTAGGCCCTATAGGACTCCTCCTCCAGCTTGACAGGACCCCTTACTGTCCACCAACGGGTTCGGGGATTGCCGCCATGACAGGCACCTGTGACCATGCGGCCACAACTCCACACAGCTGCATTGGCAATGGAAGTGCTGAACATGGTCCATTCAGACTCCATGTTCCCAGTCTGCCTCGGGATATGGTCAAAGCTCTGTTGGAGGTGGGAGTTGAAGCTCACCCGGTCGGAGGGTTCTGCCAGGCGTTCCCAGCCCACAATCACTGTGCATTTGGGTCTGCCAAACATCCTTCCCGCCATCGGTTCTAACTCGCCACCAGATGGTGATCACTTGATAGCTCTGCACCTCTTTTCACCCGTGTCCAAAACATATGGCCGCAGGTTTGAAGAAACGACTACAGAGGCAAACATCAACTTACAGCCTAGGGTGTCCTGGCGCCACACGCACTTATGAACATCCTTATGTTCAAACAGGGTGTTCAATATGGGCAAGCTGTGATGCTCACAGAAGTCCAGTAACAGAACACCGCTCGGGTTCAGATCGGGCAGGCCGTTCCTCTCAACCACACCCCTCCAAGTCTCACTGTCGTTGCCCACATGAGTGTTAAAGTCCCCCAGTAGACCAATGGAGTGCCCATGTGGAGCACGTTACAGTACACCACCATGAGACTCCAAGAAGACACTGAACTGCTGTTTGGTGCATAGGCACAGACAACAGTCAAAGCCCATTCCCCAGCCCAAAGGTGCAGGGAAGCAACCCTCTCATTCACCGGGGTAAATTCCAATGCACAGGCACTGAGCTGGGGGGCTGCAAGTAATTCCACACCTGCTCTGCACCCCTCACACTGGGCAACTCCAGAGTAGGAAAGAGTCCAACCCCCATCGAGGAGATTGGTTCCAGAGCCCAGGCTGTATGTAGAGGTGAGCCCGACTATATCAAGCCAGTAGCTCTCAACATACCGCACCAACTCAGGCTCCTTCCCCACCCGATAACCAGTTTAGGCAGCGGAGGATCAGATCACCAGGGTCTCTGTACCCAGCCGACACCTAATCCACATAGCACCAGACCCGTATGGCTTCTCCTGTGGGTGATGGGCCCACAGGAGGATGGACTCATGCTACTTGTTTGGGGTGTGCCCAGCCAGGCTCCATGTACTAAGACCCGGCCACCAGGTGCTCAGTGAGGAGCCCCTCCCCCAGGCCAGGGTGAGGCCCCGGTAGCCCTGCTCCGGGTGACGGAAACGTGGTTCCTTGATGTGACATCACATAGGTCAGGAATCACGCTTCATCTGGCCAATCACCTAGGACCAGTGGGAGACCCTACCGGGGGCGTCTAGCCCCTGACAACATAGCTCCTAGGATCATTCAGGCACTGACACCCCTCCACCACGGTAAGGTGGTGATTCAAGGAGCATTATGCCTTTCTGTTTATTTTAGTGAGAGAGAAACTAATAGACAAAGTGACATGATCAAAGATCCAGTAAACCGATCATCACTGCAGTTGATAGACAGGGGGTAAATGAGGACTGATTTGAGGTATGTGAGTTCAGAACAATATTTGATGTTTTTGTTTGTTTTATCTTCTGCAGGTCTATTGTTTTTGGAAGCCAGTGCAAAGACGTAAGTCCATGTTTCCAAAGTTGAACATGCCTCTGTTCTTTAACTCTTAATTCACTTCATTTTTTCACGTTTCTGTCTCTTCTCTCTTTCCACCCACAGAGGTGAAAATGTCGAAGACGCCTTCCTGGAAGCTGCTAAGAAAATCTACCAGAACATCCAAGACGGCAGCCTGGACCTGAATGCCGCCGAGTCGGGGGTCCAGCACAAGCCCTCGGCCCCCCAGGGTGGCCGGCTAACCAGCGAACCACAACCCCAGAGGGAAGGCTGTGGCTGCTAATGACCAAGCAAAAGCCTCACTCCCATCATCCCCCTCTCTCCTTCTCTTTGTCTCTGTATGTATGTCCCACCCGCCTGCCCTCCCCCTCCTCCATCCATCCATTTTCTCCACTGCTGCACGTCCATTCACCCTGTGGGAGCTGCGGGTGGACTGATCATAACTCGGGCTAGACTGAGATGGGCTGTGTGGACTACATCTCCTCCTCCTGCTCCCCCTCCTCTTTAAATTCAGTGTGTTGTCGTCCCATGACTCCTCCTCTGCTCCTTTTGCACCATTCAGTCTAGTCCCCCCGTCACAGTATCGTAGATTCCACCACACATCACACAGGTTACTGACACTTTTGATAGACGTAACGTTCAAAGGATAATGATAAACCGAGACTGTTTGTTTTTTATGTTTGGTTTTATACCTGCTATATATATGACATGCAAACACTGCGTTAAAACGTCATCCACCACTGGCATTAATCAGATCAAAACAATATAATCCCAAACTCCTGACGCCTCTTCTGCTCAGTTTGACCAGTTCAACATTGTAATAATTATGTGGTAAATCTCTATGGACAGTGAAGGCAACACATCATCGGATCACTCAGCCGCATGGGCAAGAGAGGCTCATACATCCACGATCAAGAATGTGAAGCAAGCTTTTTTTCGGCAGGCTTCCCTACCGGCCTTTTGGTTTTATTTCTGTTTCTGCTGCTTGGGCACAAAAAAGCGAGTTCGCACCACTGCAAGACTAGGAATAGAAAGGAAAAAAGTACATTCCCAGTCTATGAGATATCAGAGGAAGGATTTGTGGGTGTTTTCCAACTTGTATGTGTGTATTTGTGTCTGTGTGCGTTAAGAAATTGGATGTATGTTTGTGTGTGTGGGTCTTTTGATGAAGATATAAACGACACTTTAACACAGCTTTTCTGTTCCATCGGCATCAGCTCTCCCTCTGTGTTCACCCAAAGCAACCCCCCCCCCCCCTTCATGTCAGCATTTTCTTTATTGTTTGTTGCCTTATTATGTCTAAACTTTCTTACTTCTGCTGCACTTGCTCTTCATACTGTCAATTGACCGACCCCTTATATTATTATCACATCACATTAACCTGAAAATAAAGTGAACGTACGACAGGCAGCTCTCATGGCCCTACTTAATTTTTTCTCTCAAATTGATGACCAGCAGCAGCAGAGTCTTTAAACCCATGACCAATGGGTGGTCTATGGAAACTGTAAGGAAACACACACACTGTGTTTCTGTTACAGCGAAGCTGCACAGATCAGCGTCGTCCATTTGGGTGGTTGGTCCTCTGCCTTGTATAATTAACACACTAAGCAGCATACCCCACCCCCACCACCTTTTAATCCCAGTGAAATCATTAAACCCTTTTTTTTTTCTCCTCCAAGTACAATTTTTCTGTACCATAGAGTGATTCCCTGATTGGACAGCTGTATATATTTGCTTCTTAACTATTGGTGATAACCTTGCTACTTGGAATTTAGATTTTATTTCTTTGCTGGCTCTGCCGAGATCTGTACAGTTCAATGTGCTAGTGGGTTGCCTGTAATTCATGCTTGGGAAATTCTGTAACATAGTTTCTATTAATAAATGTACACTCCTGATAAAAAGTTTAAGATCAGTCGAAAAATATCAAGACTTTACATTTTGCACTGTTGGATCTTAAAAAGGTTCTAAGTAGAGTTTCAAAATGCAAAACGAAGAAATGTGCAATTTAGCAACTTATTGAAAACAAACTTTTGATCGGCCATTTCAGTTTAATTGTTAAGACCACAGCTCAAAAAAACCTGAAACTCCCCTAAAATAGAAATAAAAGTTTGCAAAAATGACTCAGTAATAAGTAGCTCCACCGTTCTTGTTGATCACTTCAAAAATTAATTTTGGCATGCTTGATGTGAGTGTTTCCAGATGGCTAGTGGGAACGTTGCTCCAGGTGGTGAAGACGGTTTCATGGAGGTCATCCACTGTCTGGAACTAATGTCCATTTTTGTTAACTTCCCTTGCCATCCATCCCCAAATGTTCTCAATTGGATTTAGATCAGGGGGACACACAGGATGGTCCCAAAGAGTGACGTTCTTCCTCTGGAAGAAGTCCTTTGTCAGGCAGGCATTGTGAACTGCAGCGTTTTCCTGTTGAAAAACCCAGTCATTACCACACAGATGAAGGCCCTCAGTCATGACGGATGCCCCCTGCGACATCTCCACATAGCCAGCTGCCGTTTGACACCCCTGCACAACCTGAAGCTACATTGTTCAACTGAAGGAAAAAGCACTCCAGATCATGATGGCGCCCCCTCACTGTGCCATGGAGAAAACATCTCCTTGTCATGCCAGTGATGTTGGAAGCCATCAGGACCATCAAGGTTAAATTTTTTTCTCATCAGAGAATAAAACTTTCTTCCACCTTTCAATGTCCCATGTTTGGTGCTCTCTTGCAAAGTCCAAACGGGCAATTTTGTGACGTTGAAGGACACAAAGCCTCTGAAGACATTTTTTGTTCGTAAAGCCCTTCTCTTGCAGATGGTAAATGGACTGCTTCTTATATAGCGCTTTTCCACACCTTCATGGTGCCCAAAGCGCTTTACATGGCCTCTCATTCACCCATTCACACACACTCACACACCAGTGGGCGGCTGCTGCCATGCAAGGCACTGCCATGCTCCACTGGGAGCAATTTAGGGTTCAGTGTCTTGCTCAAGGACACTTCGACATGTGGACAGTCGGAGCCAGGATTCGAACCGCCAACCCTTTGGTCATTGGCTCTACCAACTGAGCCACAGTCACCCAAAAGATGCCATCTGATGGTTATTGGACTGTAGTCAGCATCAGTCAGTAATTTGGATGGGGGATTGTCCCGTGTCTTGACGGACAGCCAATCAGATCCTCTGGCTCAGCGCCAGTGAAATTTTTTTTTTGGGTCTACCTCTTAACTTTTTTGTTCCATAACCCTCATTTTAAGAAATTCAAAATGGCTGTCTTACAACGTCCAACCTCAGCAGCGGTGGCACCTTGCTTATGCAGCTCAACAATCCAACCACGTTCAAAGAGGTATTCACACTGTCACACTGATGGCCAAGGTAAAAAGCTTTCTGACAGAAAATGACGCCGAATCCAAATTTTTGCACTGATTTTGGCTTTTAAAGGCTGTGGTCTTAAACTGAAATAGGCTGTTCATCAGCCAATCAAAAATGTAATTGTTTCAATAAATTGCTTACTCAATTTTTTTTGTCTCATTCCCATTTCTTCTTTTGGCATTTTGAAACTCTACTTAAAACCTTCTTAAGATGCAAGAGTGCAAAATATAAATTCATGCAATTTTTCGACTGGTCTTAAAATTTTGATCAGGTGTGTATGTAAAGGACAGACACCTAGACCCCCAAACCTGCACACTACTGAACCTACCGATCGGTCGAGGGGAGAGGAAGCGGATCAAGATGATGCGCAAACTAGTATTTATATCTGCAAACAATTTCCTCTCCAGTATAGAGTGGAGAACGGGGCTTGGGTTTATGTTGTGTATTCTCTCTCTCTTTCTGTCTCTCTCTACCCCCCCC
>JAPQRQ010000005.1:48448744-48463033 GCA_037367365.1 Apogon talboti
AATTTTGTGACAAATAAGTTACATTTAAGCAAACAATCCATTTGTGTCATTCTCAAAACTTTTGGCCATGAGTGTATATTCCATTGATTTGAAGGCCTATGTGTGCATGTTTGTGACTGTGGCTCTGCTGTTATTTTCCAGGTCCTGATCTTACAGGTTATGCAAGAACAGGGAGGAGACATTTACTGCATTATGTTTACTGCATGTTTTACAATTAAAAATAAAGGTCAAACTCACTTTGAAAATAGATGAACATATAGATCTAGGTTAAACGCTATGTGATTAACAAGTCTGCAATTAACTGTAATTTTCCAAAGCACAGTATGCAAAAACCAGTCCAACAAGAGTGTAAAAGTTAATATTACTGTACAGCTTGTGCTGTATTTACTGCAGGTTAGGAATGACTTATCTGTTGTATAACAGCTGGTAGCCAAGAGGTATCCTAATTCATAATAATAATAATAATGGATTAGATTTCTATAGCGCTTTTCAAGGCACCCAAAGCGCTTTACATTATTTCACACATCATAAAAGATGATCTCAATAAAGCAGTAAAAGTTTCTTGATTTCAGCCATTTCCTGCTTATTATATGTTTGTATTCTCAAAAATTTGCACTGATATTTATTATTAAATGCGATTCATTAGATAGAACTACATGACCTGCATTTGTCTGTTCTCCGCTCAACTTATAATAATAATTGTTGTCCAAGCTTCACATAGGAAGATGTTTTTAGTGAATGATAGGTGGAATTTGCCACCAGCTTCATTCCAAAGACCATTTTAAAGGGAATGCTGTGGAACTGTAAAGGATATGGCAGTTTGACAGCTGAATTTTTCTTTAAGATTGTGTATTGTTCTTGTTAATGTAGTTATGAAAAACTCATGTCATGAAAAAGGAATGGCTTGTGTTCCACGTCAGACTACTGTCATGCCATAAGTGACAGGGATAGAAGGCTCCAGCTTTCAGAAAAGACGAACACAACACATGTAACTGGAGTAAACAGATGACACTGGAATTGTGCAGAAAGAAGGGAAATTAATGGCTTTTCATAGTTTTTTTATTGCAATATGTTTGGTAAGTACATTTTTACATTTTTAACTTGTTGTATTTCATTACTAACTGCTACTGTAATTAAGGAAAACAAGATTGATGTGGTGGAATAAGAGGCCAGGGTCTGTTTAGAAATCTGAATGCAGTAAATAAATGCCCATAGACTTTTCAGTTGCTTCTTGGACAATCTCGTCCACTCTGTCATGTGACCTACATAGTAACGTACATAATTAGTCTAGAATGCACGGGTTTCGTCATCAATATGGTCGTTAATTGTCTGTTTTAGCTCTTTTAAATCATCTTTGATCAAATATAGTTGATGCTGACTGACATTAGGGGTCAATGTGAGACAGGTTTAACAACGTGCAGTATGTAGATCCTGGAGGTGTGGACAACAACAGGATGAGAGAATGTGTGACCTGCTGACCCAGTAGAAAAGATATTATTGAGTTGGGGATGGTTATGGAGGAAAAACAAACTGTAAATGATGGATTAAATGTTGATGTTGATTTATTAATATTATATTAATATATTTTATATTAATATTGTTAATTTGAAAAATGAGATAAGTATTAAATATCCCACTGTCCTTTGACAATTACACCATATTGACAAAAGTATTGAGACTCATTCAACTCAAGGACTTCATTGCTAGCAGGGGGCTGGGCTACAAAATGATATTAACAAATGTCGCAATTGATAAATAATAATTAAAATTATGATGACAATGCCAGGATTCATAAGGATGAAGCTGTGAAAGAGTGGTTCAGGGAGTCCAGGCCTGAACCCCATTGAGGATCTTTTGGATGTGATTAAGAAGACTTGACACAGTGACCTAACTCTCTTATCATCAGTCTAAGATTGTGGTGAAAAATTAATGCAATAATGCTCTGGATGGAAATACATGTCTCGTATGGCATGAATGAAACTACGGTGATGCATTCAGTAATCGGTGGAACTAAATATTGCTTAAATGTTATCACAGCAGAACGGGTAGAAACACCAACACTAGCCAACATCAGACTTCTATGGCAGGGGTGTCAAACATGTGGTCACCGGTCCACCAACCAGTCTGATCCGGCCCACGAGATGCATTTACAAATGTGTGGGGTGTCAAACTCATTTTAGTTCATGGGCCACATACAGACAAATTTGATTTCAAGTGGGACAGACCAGTAAAAATACACCGTTACCCATGAAGTTGGAGTAATTTTGTTTACAGACAAATTCCTCTTTTTTATTTCTATTTATACACATCAGTAATCACCTTTGACCAGGTGCAAAGATCTCATACTGAGTCCCATTTACACTTTATCAAGAATAAATCACATTGTCACAATCATTTCATGAGAAGAGGTAAAAATACATGGACAACACTGTAATAGCATAATGACCGGTTAATAAAGACGCCTCCAAATTTTCTTTGGTTTTATGTGGTAAAATTATATTATGAAAATGTATATAGTTTTACATTCGGAAAACCATCCTTTAAAAAAATTTAAATAACCTGAAAAAATATGAACAACCTGAAATATCTTAAGGAAAAGAAGTGAAATTTTATCAATATTCTGACTGTTAGTAAATGTTTTGTGTATTTGTAGATCCACTGTGATCTGTAAGTTGTAATAACATATGTAAATGATAAACTGAGGCAGAATATTGTTAAAATTACACATGTATTTCTGGTTGTATGTGGTTGTTCATGCCATTCACATTTTATTGTGAAAGAATAGTTAATGAATGTAAACATTGTTATAATGTAATTTCTCTTCATCAAACCAAAACAAACGGACAGAGTTGTCCTCATTTATTATGTTATTATGTTACTGGTCCGATCCACTTGAGGTCAAATTGAGCTGAATGTGGCCCATGAACTAAAATGAGTTTGACATCCCTGATCAACAGCTCAAAACCAGACTCCAGGAAAGGCACAGAATTACAATATACTGAACATTATTTATGGAAAAACAATCATCCGACTATCAGCCTCCATTAGCACTGAACCCAACACTGACACCATGTTACATAACTCAGTGTACATTTCCTTTAACAGTACCTCCTATTTTTCTGTCATCACAGTAAAGTTTCAGTCATAACCTCCTTATTTTCTGAGGGGGCATCAATCTGTCAATACCGTGTTTTGATTCCAATAACTAATAAATGTTATGCATGAGTAGCCAAGACATAGATGTAACATAAATCTGTCAGTAGACGCCCAAAAAGAGCACACAACAGCTTTGAGATCACACTTCACCGAAGAGCTGTGAAGCTGCTACACTAGATTCCTGACAGATAATTCACTGATACTCTTGCAAAGCCATCTAATTACAGATTAAACCTCCTTTTTATTTTTCAGTCATGTATCTGTATATAATGTGCTGACATTTGTTTATTTATTTATATATTTTTTTGCTTTTTGAATATCCAAAGGTATTTAAAGAATGGAGCATTTCAAGTGAAAGATTGTTTTGCAGTTCATTCCATGTCTGCGGGGCATAAATAGAAAAGCAGTTTTACGAAGCTCCGAGTTCACACAAGGGACTGTCAGAAGAATTAGAGCAGTCGATTTAGTGCTGTGGTTACTAGTGCAAAAGGATAAGAGACTGGAGGTAGAAGACGACAGTTCACCTCACAATGCCCCAGCAGTAAACAGCCACATATGCCATATTCACCTCCAGTTTAGAGGCCACCGTCCTTCAGGTCCATGTAAGAAAGTGTGTGAACCTGCATTAGTTAGTCTGTCTGACAAATTGTTATTCCACTTTGTTGTAATCATTAGAATTTTTATTACTTATTGCTATTATTATTGTTATTATTTTATATTGTTTGTCTTTTGCTTAATCTTTCTACATGCATATTTTTTTCTTGCACTTTATTCTGTTGCTGCCTTCCATTCAATTTCCCCACTGTGGGATTAATAAAGTCTAATCTAATTATAGAGTGAAGTACTTTTCATGTTTTTGTAGGAGGTTCCTCTTTCATTATTCTATACTGTATGTATCATCAGATGTTGAAATCATCAAGTCAAGTGTTCATCTCGTTATCCTGCCACTGAAAATAGACCTTAGCTGTATTTAATTGGTATGTGGCACAACAGGAAAAGGTGGGACTTCAGTCCTCTATGGCATCAGATTTCTATGAAAAGTCACAAGGTCAAGGTTAAGGATATTTAGGTAACACACTTAAAACAACGCAAAGTGCCCAAAGTGCTTGTAGATACACTGTTTTTTTATTTGTAGAAAAAAAGGTCTACGTATGAGATTTCACACACAGATATTAACTGCCCACTTCTAGAAAATACATCCTCTGAGCAAATTCAACAACCAACTGCTGTGTGACTTGCAGCAAGCAAGACATAAAACACATGATGAGGGCAACAAATGCCACCTGCACATGCACAACTTAACCCTTTCATGCATGAATTATGAGAACCTTAGTCAAGACTTTTTCATGAATGTTTTAATTCCTCTTTAGGCAAGAAAACAACAATGCAATTGAATTTCTTTAATGAACCTATTTTTCATGGAGTTAAAAAATGTCCACCCAGCTGGACACCATGTGTTCAGTTTTTTAAACAAAGAAACATGTATTTATGACACAATATCAGAAAGTGATATACTGTGTAAAAATTATGAAATAAAACCATTTTTAATGCAGCTAATCTGATGTTTTCCTCACATTTTATTATACTCTAATACTAGTTATTACTCACTTCATAGAGATAATATACAAAAGAAACCTTTTTGTTTAATAAAACTGTTAATTACAGTCTAATGACAATTGTTGGGTGATATGGAACTACAACAAAACAACAAAACCCATAATATACAACAGAACAGCTGTAGAATAGCTGTCCACTGTAGTGACCTCTATGTATGAAAGGGTTAAAGACATCCACCGCAAGAAACTGACCACACCTCAGAACATGCACTCTCTGATTGGAAAACTGAATTCTGCAGGCTCAGCATGATCTGACTTTGGACAATTTGCTGCAGAAACCAACAGAAGCACTGGTCACTTTCAGCAGGGTCACTCATCACCACTTTGTCTTTGATTGATATCTATAATGAAGACACCAAATCAGAAGAAGTATCTTCTGTCAAAGAGTATAGACTAAGGTTTGTGGGTGCAACAATTCACAAAACATCAAAGAAGCTGCTACACTTGATTCCTGATTTATAAGTCACTGACTCTTACAAAACCAGTGAGAATGCCATCTAACTGCAGATCGAATATCCCTTTTATTTAGTCATGTCTCTGTACTAGTCGCACTTATATAACATGGATGAGTCTGGTGGTTATGTGGGAAGGCAGGTTCACTACCGCTCCGAGATAGAAGGAGGCAGTTCACCTCGGCGTTGTTATGCCATATTTGAGGTGCTCACTGGCTTAATTCAAAGAGGCTCTAGACATGAGCTGGACTGGTGGAGATTGGAGAGCAGTTTGAGATTCTTGAGTCAAACACTTTGGATAAACAGAGCTGTACAGTGATGTTTGCTGTGAAGAGACTTGATTATAGCATTTCTTATTTATATTGCTGCTGCTATTGTACTGTCACCTGGTCTGAACCTGGTGAATCTATCTATCCATCTATCTATCTGGCTGGCTGTCAATCAAAGCCCACATAGACTGGCTCATCTGTCAGGCATAAATTTGATCCATAATCTAAACAGGTCAGTTATGTAAAAGATAAATACAGTTATCACAGAAGGATTAAAACTTTCATCTACCAGGGGGTAAATATGTCTATTCCGGCAATCAGTTTGGCCAATTTACCATGGGGATCAATGGGGATGGAACCCCCCCCACACACACACACACACACACACACCCCAGTAGATTGAAGCCACTGTAGATTTTGACACATTTTGACACGTTTCAGCCCCGGAGGCTTCCACTTATTATTTAAAGACAGGAAAGGTTTGTCTTGTGAACCAAAACCCTGTTGCATTTTTGTAATAGTCGTATCCAACCGGTCATACCACGGCTTTAAACTGCTGTCATATTCAGGCCTGGTACAGCTTTGTGAAAGTAAAATATCTTCATTTGTTCTGGTATATAATAAACCAATGTGAAGAACTGACAACACCTTGTGAGAGATTTTGGTTTTGTGAATGAAGGGTGCCATATTTTGCATATGAGTTTCTACTTTGATAAGAACATTTCATCAGCATACTGCACATACAGGATGTTCAAGTGTCAGAGATCTGTATAATTTCATCCATTAATTGTCTTATCCTTGTCTGTCTCAGGTCTAAACTTGTGTTCCTTGCTATTAAATGCACCCATAGTTAATAATAATAATAATAATAATAATGGATTAGAGTTCTATAGCGCTTTTCAAGGCACCCAGAGCGCTTTACATTATTGATCCATTATTCATTATTCAGTTCTTAAAAACTAACTCATAATTGGCCATAAACACACACACAATGCAGATATATGCGCCGCTGACTCACACTCTCCTACTGACAACACAAAAGCAACACAACAGAAAACACTCATCCTCATAGTGACGATCGGCCTCAAAGCAGTTCAGGGCTTTGCGACATCTTGGCTAAAAGTATCAAACTTCACCTTTCGCGGTGTCCTTCAGGGTGCTTTTGCTAAAACACATCAGCTAAAGAAAACAGTGCAGACTTCCAAATGTCCGGTTTCTCCCTGGTTGAAATTTGACAGCGTTATATAAGAATACATAAAGGAACTGATGACAGAGATCACATACTTAATCTTGCCATCTTCTTTTTGAAGCTGTACTTCTTGAATAAGGCATTGACGGTAATGGGTTTCAGTGGGTGTGAATGATTTTTCAGTAGAAGTTGTATGGAGGAAGAAAACTTTAGAGTCAGAAGGTCATTTATCCCTTGTTCATTTGGGGTTTAAAGGAGAATTTTAAGCTACATTTTGTCTCACCTCTAATTTGCTGAGTAATTGTTTTGTGTCATCCAGTTTCAACCATGGGACGTAAACCCTCTATCAGAACTAGTTATCTCAGGCGAAGAGGCCCTTCAGTGGTCAAATAAACACTGCTTCGATCTGTGGCCCCTCTTAACAGATCCAAACAGCTGTTTCTGCCGTAAGACCGAGCTGCTACTGATGGCTTTTGTGACTGGCATGTAATGAAATCAACTCATAAAAACAAACTGAAGAAAAAGGTCCCATCAAAGGACAACAAACACAAATATTCAGATCCTCTGAGCTGCAGATCCTGCACCCTGGTCCCTCTCCTTAACACACTGGAGACAAAGGTTTTTGGTATGGCAATTACACATTTGAAATCCAATAAACAGACTTTTCTTACACACTTGGCACAATTAAACACAAACACACGTCACACATCAAAAAGGCAGCTCTGCCAATAAGTGTTTAAGGGACTGTTTGTTGCTATGGTGTTAGAGGCAAACAGGCTCTTTTGTTTGAATGGCACTTGGTTGCAAATACTACGATTCATACAGGACACACAGTAACACATTTTCTCACAACCAATACATGTTGAAATGGTTTAAGATGAAATAGGGAAGTGTGTGGGACAGAGGCATCAGCTTCTGAACACTGTTTCCAAGAGTTCCCTGACTCCAAACAGGCACCAATGAACTACGATCAGTTGTTAAAGGGTTAAAAGGCATTTCAGAGCAAGATGAGGTTTTTGTTTTAGCTCATTGATATTTGTCTTGGTAAAACATCACCAACAATGATGGCAACAATACAGTTTTGCCTAAATAGTGTTGTGATAAAAGGGGGGGAAAAATGACTACAATACAAAAGACATGATGATTTCAGAAATGATTGGTGAAATATCATGTTGATAAAGCCTCACTCAGGCCAAAAGACACTTGCAAGATTGCTTTGATTTCATCCACAGTAACCACAGGCTTAAGTGTTTCTGAGTGTACTGTAGTGTTAAAGCTACGCTCTGCTCCAGCTCCAACATGGGCCACAGCTCATGCACAAGCTCACTATAAAAGGTAGTGTTAAGATTCAGTTTCTGCATTTTCGTTTGGAGACGCTACTGCGCTACCTCTGAACAATGTCGCTGATCTCTTTAACGGAGGACAGCAGCTTAGTGAAGTCCTGCTGTGTTTGGCCGCCCCCAGTGGACGTGGGGCAGATCTGTAGCTCTCGCAGGCTGTTCTCCAGCTTGTTGATGGCCTCACGGAAAGCAAACTTGTTCCTCATCTGCTGGATGGAGTCCACGTAGCTCATGCAGTACTTAGACAGGTTCTTGCCGGCCTCCAGCACAGCGCTGTGGCTGCCCGTCTGCTCTGAGTTGCGACAAATGGCTGCCCGGAGCAGCTCAGTGCCCTCCAGCACCATTTCACGTGTCACAGCTGAGTTAGGAGTACGCTCCGAGGACTGGCGAGGTACAGTTTTGCGCAGTGAACGTCGAGTGTTCACTAAGGGGATGAATGCGGTGGCAGGGGTTTGTTCACTGGGGGATGCGAAGGAGGAAGAGAAGCCTCCGAGGCTCTGGCTCAAGAGCGAGGAGGTCACTGAAGTGGAGGAGGAGGTCTTTAATGGTTGAGGTTTGGTGGTGGAACCCAGGGACAGCTTTTTGGAGCCATCGCTGAGAGGTGAGCGGCCTTGGTCACTGGCAGTGGTTGTGTGGTGAGGCTCTGAGGCAGAGGGGATGCCCTTAGCTTTTGTGTCTGAGGTGATGGACGAAGGCGAGGGGGGTTCTTGAGTGGGACTACGGGAGATTTTGCTGGTTTTGGCATTGGTGGGTGGTGGAGGTGGAGCTGGTTTGGGCTTCTGGAACTTGTGCCTACGGGCTCTGCATTCATCTCCAGCGGCCCCTAAAGGAGGAAACACATTGGGCTTGAGAAGTTCAGCATGCAGAGCGCTGGTCTTGGAATTCTCAAGCCCCTGTGTCCCTGGTCTATGGACCACCTTAGGGGTCAGTGCCTGGGGACTAGAACCAGGACTGGGATCAGTGTCTTTTAACACCTCGTCAGGTGTTTCCTCTGCCTTCTTAGGCAGATGTGGTGGGGGAGTCAGGGTGCCCATTCGAGGAGTGTTCTCCCCTTTTTGCTCACTGGTTCTCTTGCGTGGCAGAGCTGGTTTTCCCCCAAATGTGCCTGAGTCAAAGTGGCGGGGGCCAGGGTCTCGTGGAAGTGTCACAGACCTCCATTCAGTGACATCTGAACCAGAAGGCATGCTGGAGGACCAGAGGAAACGCTTTGAGTTAGACATCAACTCCTCCTCACAGGGTGGTGTGGTGGCGGTCTTAGCCCCTGGACCAGGGACTGCAGGGACTCCCTTCTTTCTGGGAAATAAAGGTCCTGGATAGGTAGGCGCCCCATTGGTGATCGCCCCTGCCCCGTTATTGTTAGCACTTAGAAACTTTGATGGGTCGAGGCCGTGGCTGGTGTCATTAATGACCACAGATGCCCCGTTGTTGAAGCCATCGCTGTCTCGAGGGTCTGGGGTCACGCCCCGCCGCTCAGAGTGAATGTCCATCTCTCGGAATGAGGAGCTGCGTTTGGGCGGAGCTGGTGCGTTCTTTTTCTTTTTCTTGATGAGGCTGAGGAAGCCACTGCCCCGGGTCTTGTCTTTGTCTTTGGGGAGCAGGCGGTCGTCCTCGTTCAGACTGCTGTCCAGGAGGGGGCGCTCTTTCCGTGGGAGCATGGGGGATGAGACCACAGCTTCTGGCTCCAACAGGTCTGTGAATGAGAACCACGAGAAACAAATGAAACTGGAATACCTTCATGCTTATGAAATCATCATTATCAGTTCATGGATGGAGGCTCACCAGGACTATCTCCATCCCGGCTGTCCATGTTTTTTCGGAGGGGCCTGGTCTTGGTGGGCAGCTCTGGAGCTTGCTGGATGGAGCCCAATGTCACCTTCTTCCCTTTCTTCCCCAGCTCTTTTTCCACCTCTAAAAGTACAGTCTACATTTTAACAGTCATCCAAATGTGTCCCTCTATTTTCATTCACTGAAGTTTTAAGCATCAAGTGCTTTGACTTAGTCCAATTCAAAGCCAATTTCACATCAGTGGAACACCAAAATACAACACAGACAGCGCATGGAAATTTATAAACATGATGGTTACATACGCCAGATCCTTGGAGGGAGGGGTCATTAGAAAAAAAAAATCTATGAGATAACTGAGTCCTACACAGCAAATTCAGTTAAACTAGAGAATCTTTGCAGAAATTTATCTGTACTTGCATCAAATATGGTTTGCTTTTTTTGTCTCGTTCTTCCTCATGAATTTGAGTTTTTTCTTGTAAATTAACTGTTTTTTTCCTTGAAAATTTACATCTTTCTTCTTAGAGAATATGAGTGGTTTGCACAAAATCCTATTTATAAATGTTACAATTATAACCATGTTCATAAAAATAGATTTCTAGACAATAATGCTTTGTTCTTAATTCTACTTTGAAATACCATGCTTTTATTTTGAAGCCAAGTTGAAGTTCCATTGGGCCGCTCTTATGTGACTCACTATAGCTTTGCCGCAGCTGCTACCAAGGAATTGGCACTAATGAAAGTTGTGAACAACTTTTAATTCTGTCATATGTTGCATGCAGCCAATGAGGAAATTTATATTGTTTTTCTGTTTTATGTACAGAGAATTTTTACTTGTATATTGTGCATGCTATCATTTTATGTTTGCTTATAGTGTATGTTTATCAGATTTTGTCATATCTGTACATTGTTTAGTTTTCACGGTGGATTTGAAGAGGAAGCTTTGAATAAACCCATTGCAAGAAAGCCACTTGAGTCTGCCTGTGCTTGGACGGAATTATACTGTTACAGTAGTGGAAAAAAAGTTTTCGAACACTTGTATATAATATCTGCAGAAAAATCTTTTTAGTGTTTCAAAAGGTGTGGCAGGTGTGAGTTCAATGACTTAAGTTTGATTCTTAATACAGTATATCACAAATACATGGGGTGTCCACGAATTTTTTTTTCCACCACTGTATATCAGTCTTTGTAAATTTTTGTATAAATTTTCAAAACTCATTGGCCTGCAGTGGCTTTTATTGATATTTTAAATAAAACATATTCTATTTCAATAAAAACTGAACAAACACCCAAAGTTCATGTTTTTTTTTTTTTTTTTCCAGCTGTTACAACATTTGTTAGAAGATGCTTCAGACACACAAGCCAACAGCACTCACCATCTGAGATGCTGGACTCCTGAAACATAGTCTCAAATGCTTGGTGTGTTTCAGCAAATGACGGGCGTTCTGATGGGTTCCACCTCCAACCTGACAGACAAAGAAAATATTATAGTCATGTTTAAAGTTGAGCAGCAGTGCATCTTACCATATTTTGCACGGACACAGCATTGGTACTCACAGTGCCTCATAAGCTCATAGACCTTCTCGGGGCAGCCCTCTGGTCTGTCCATGCGGTAGTCTTTCTCGAGCAGCTCGTAGACTTGGGACAAGTCAATGCCGGGGTAGGGAGACATACCATATGTGGCGATTTCCCACAGCAGCACACCAAACGCTGACCATGTAGGTAAAAGACAATGAGCCTGTTTTACATGACTATACAAATCAGATAACTGGGAGTAATCAGATAATTGTAATAATCAGATCTGACGTGTTTACATGCACTTAAGCAATGTGATAATCAAAAAACTAACGGACTGAAACTAAATGTTTCAGTCCGTTATCAGATTTCTCTAAGAGTACGTACGTACGTACGTACATAGTGATGGTAGACTCAAACTTCCTGTTATTGTCTTTCGCTCACGTTTGACTAGGTAACTTCCGTTTTCTACAATTTTCAATTGTTTTTACAAATGCGCAGACATAAAAGATCGAAATAGATTAATCTGTATACATGCAGGAGGACATCGGAGTATTGGGGCGAAATCCAGGTGTAGTAATCTGATTTCTTATAATCAGATTACTGCTATTATCTGATAAAACAGTTCAGATTATGCTGTTTACATGATCACTAATAATCTGATAACTCTAGAAATTGGATAATGATCAGAGTATTAGTGTGCTTATAAACAGGCTCAATTGGCACTGAGATTCATATAACAAAAGGCATATCCCAAGACCAAAGAATGAGGTGTAAAGTAAGTGTGGCAGGAATATGTGCAATACTCAGTCTGTATCAAAAGTTCCAGGTGACCATGTCAAATTCCACTGAGATCAACCTCAGATTCATAAGAATACATGGTAAAACCATGAAAATGATGGATTACTGCACCCATGGTCAAATGAGGACATTAAAATTAGTCACTGAGGAAAGCTTTAAAACTGTATATGTTCCCTACACCCTTATGACAATAATAAACATAGTTACTGTATAAACATGGCCTAATGACTCATAAATGACAGGAGAAAAACTATGAGTGTTTTATGTACTACTGTTTGTGTGAGAAGCTCTCAGGGAGGAATCGGTATGTTATGTTTTTAATTTGTGGCCATTTCCCAAGCCTTGTGGGAAGAAAACTACATAACATCAATCTGATTTCATCTTTGAATTACAAAGGGAAAAAAATAGTCTGACTGACAAAGTTCTTCAGATGTAAATGTTGAAGGAACAAGTTAGAATTTAGACTGAAATACTTGTTCTGTAAAATGTGTAAAAAGAAATTTATCAAGCCTCAAAAAGCTGTAGTTTCTGAACGTAACATTTTGGATTTTTCTGCATGTTTAGTGCAAGGGGACCCATGATTTTTTCAGGGGTAACAAAAAAAAGTACTGTTAAATGGCTGTGGGTGATTTGATATGCAATGACCCTGATGAGTCCATTTGTTTCTCGTGTTCTCAAACAGCAACTCCATAGATTTTTTTTGTGAGTGATCTGACTCACCCCACACATCTGACTTGATAGAAAACTTGTTGTAGGCAAGACTCTCAGGGGCTGTCCACTTAATGGGGAACTTGGCCCCGGCGTGAGCTGTGTAGGTGTCTCCAGTCATTAACCTGCTCAGGCCAAAGTCTGCAACCTTCACCAGGTGGTTCTCTCCAACCAGACAGTTGCGAGCAGCTAGGTCTCTACAGGAAAGAAAGGAATAAGGAAAATTAGAACTTAAAAATTGCTGCTGGACTCTTTGACCCAGTTGTAGTGTCTAATCCTGCCTTCACATGCTATGGGAAATATGGCAAATACTAGTTATGAACTCAAAAATTTCACATGAACACTCCCTCGTGCCATATTTTCCACTTAAGAACTGGGCAAAAATGTTGATACACAAGATGAAAATAACCTTTGACCTTTTCAACATGGCGGAGGGCAACAAGGGATATATCACGAATGATAAACAATGCTTTTATTACATTCTGCTGCTGTTAGCTGATAATTTTCACATTTATAGTATACAAAATTTGCACAAAAAAAAAATTAAAAAATGCTATAGTAGATAAATTAACACGTTCACCCAAGTAGCAGGTCACAATAAATTGGTGTTAGCCATTTTTTATTTCACCACGACAACAAAAGCATTTGGAACACAAAGGACTTCTAATTTTGAATTCACTAGTCGAAAGGATCATCTTTACGATAGCACGTGAAGGCAACTTAATAATCCACAGTTCAGCAGTACACGGTCCACAGATGTTCATGTTTTCAGAAGTGGTTTTCTGATGTTTTTTAACATCTGAGATTTTGCTTTACATAAATTTGAAGGAGGCATAATATTACAGCAGAAGTTAGACTGTTTCCTTATTTTAACAGTGAGAGCATCTGAAGAATTTCTCTCTGATATAACAATGTTCAATCTACCTCTTTTTCATTGCTTGTAATGAAGTTACTGGATAATTCATTACATTTTGCCATTTTTTCCATGTTAGTTAAATATTTTAGTGTCTACACCTTGATTCTATCTTTAAGAAATCTAGCCATGAAGAATGATGCTTACATGATTGACAGTTTTTTTTCTTAAAGACAATTTCTTCACATAGGAAGATTTGGTGTTTAGTACTTCTGTGTATGACAGGTCACAACTTGAGTCTATAAAAATATTTTTTATACAGATATGTTAACTTCATCTTCACAGGTCTGACAATTTTTGTTTTCAAAAAGCTTTCTGTGACTACAAATCTCTAAAAATATTTGTGACATTGGTTTTAGAGTTGTACAGAGCACACTGAAAAACACACGCTGTGTTTTAGTTTCCTACTTGCTAAAATTACAAGGCAGTATAAGAAGTGATCAGTGATACCATCTTGCTGCTCCCTAATGTTTTGCATCCATGTGTCTACCCTATTCTCCCCCCCCCAATCTTTCTTTCCTTCTCTCTCTCTCTCTCTCTCTCTTTCT
>JAPQRQ010000005.1:48470805-48481387 GCA_037367365.1 Apogon talboti
ATCTATATCGATAGATAGATGATAGATTTTTTTTCTTATTATTTTTACATTATTTCTGCACTGTTAAAATGTTCTTGTGTGGAAAATTTTACAGTAAAGTTGTTTTACATGGAAGTTATCTGTAGCCTATGTAGTTTTTATTGTGTCACAAAGTTTTTTTGGTGAGGGAAAATTCAAAACAGTGATCTCACTGTCAAAGCATGGGGATATAGCACCACCTTTTGGAATGTTTACAATGAAAACACAAGCCAAATGAAATTATAATTAATATTTCAAAATAATTCCCACCAACAGAGTGCATATTGGTTCTGGCTCCCTTCAAAGAGCCATAAATCCCATCTCTATTGCAAACTTGAGTAGGCTCAGAGTTTCACAGGTCTTGGTTTTCCACAGGTTTAAACGCTGGACTACTGTGACAGCTATGCGTGAATGCAGAAAAACTTAAAACAAGCATATTAGTGTGGACGTAGCCTTACAGAACAATGGGGCACAATAAGATGTGTCAGTGAGATGGTGGAAAAAAAATTGGAAACTAATGTGATAATATTAGTTTCTGCTGTTTTTATAGAATGGAGACAATTATTGCAATTATGCAAAAGTAATCACAGTTAGTTCAAATAATAATAATGACATGATTATATGATGATAGCTGTGATCTGGTTGGGGCTGGTGTTAATCTTGAACCTGTGCTTCAACTGAACTCTGCATATTTTGAGTCAGACGTACATGCATCTAGTACTCAGAAATGTTGGCTGGTGTTTTTCGTTCCACTGGTCATCTGCTGACCAAAACTCAGGCAATTTGATTGTTACAATTTTGCAACGTTAAATTATAAAAGCAGACATTCTCAAATAAAAAAAATATCTAATCCACAAAATTCTACAAGACAAAGCCAATTAATTGTGGAGTTATCCAATTTAATATTAGCCTCTAAACAAGCCTGTACAAGCCTGAGCTTTTCTTGTTAGTTTTTTTATATATGTTCTGTCCTTCCTTCCTGCGTCTGTGGGATTCCTCTTCAGTATTGTTTTACAGTTGGTTCAGTGGAAAAACCTCACATGTGAGCCTATTGTCAGGAAGCCAGAGTCAGACAGGGATGAAGTCAGAAAGGAAGGACATGAGGTAAGTAAGCAAAGACGGTGATTTTGAACCATTCTAAAACAGATGCATGACATTATAAAGACTGCATGTGTCTCTCAATCTGCATGTCACAGAAGTTGTTGTTGAACAAGCTTAAAGTGGAAGAACTGGGTGTCGGTACTAAGGTTGAACTTTTAGAGTGATGGCCATTGGGAGAACTCTCCCGGTTAAATTTAATGGATTATGAGCAAGAGATGACCTGTGACATTTCTAGCAGGAAAAAAATGTTACTTACCTTTAGTAATGCTAAGTGTGTTATCACCACTGGCCACAAAATCATAGAGTGCAACAAACAGGTTGGGGTCATTCTCACTGGGTCTGGCCAACAGATTTTCTTTGGAATTCCAGCGGGCTGCTTCTGTCAGACCCTGGCCCTCAAAGTCTGGTTTCTGGAGGGCTTCTGCAAAGAAAAAAGATATTACTTAAATGTGAGAAGCAAAAAAATTGTTTAGTATGCAGCGCCATTGTGTGGTGGATCTCCTATTCAACCTGACCCATGTACGATGATTCAGCAACATATCAATTCTAGCCTCTCTCCCTGTACCATTTACATTCTTTCACTTCCCCTTCAATGTTAAAGCTTTTCCCCAACCAGCAGGCCATCAGCGGTTATTCAACTGTGGGATTAAAAAGAAGAAACTGACCATGTGACCTGCAGTGTTCCTGGTCTCTCTACCTTTTCATTTCCTGGATTATTCCTGCTTAGTTTTCATCTTCATGGATGTCTTGACAAGTGCGAAAATCTGCCTCAGCAAGAGACTTTTTTTCAGTAACTGGCCAGGTTAGGAGAGCAAGTTCAAAGTGCTTTAACCTTAAGTTAGGTTAATTATAGACCCGCTGAAATTATAGCACTTTCAGAGCTGTAAAATTTTAAAACTCGGAAAATTAAATGTTTTAGACAAAGAGGTGGCTTTTTATTTCAGTTTGGCCTAAACATGAGCTTCACTGTGGGATGTTGGGAAGATGTTATCACACATTTCAACCACTACAAACATATGTAACTGTCTAGTGTAGATAATATAGATATAGGGAAAATATCAGTATCTTTGAGTTAAATTTTTTGTTTTCTGATTCTGGTCATTCCATGCAAACTTCAATATTTTCATGAGAAAGTGTTACTACTTACTGCTGAGATATGAAAAAAGTACACATATTATTCGACTATTTCCTAAAGGCATTGTGGAGAGTATGGGTGGCATTCCCATTAATACCTAATATACCTAAGATACTTGATGCATTTTGAGCTGTGATTTTCAAACTTTTTCTACTCAAGATCCAAGAGGGAAATCATGCATCCCCCTTGGGACGCAAACTTACAAAAATACATCATCATTATCATAAATTGTTATTGATCAACATTTTTTTGTGACTGTTTCACTGTCTCGGTTTTGGCTTTATGTAATTTTTGGCTTCTTGTGTCTTTTTTTATACATATTTTTGTCTTGTTACATTTTTAACAAATTGAAGACTCTGCATTGCACATGGCTTTGGTGAGGTCAACATTTACAAGCTTTAATTTTGTTTTAAAATAAGCTGTCTTATTTTGTATTAACTGGACAAATGTATTTTTTTGGGTCTTGAACTGAAAGGTTTTAGATTCACTCATCTGCATAATACAAAAAATGGTCAAAAAGTGTTTCCTATGCCCATGATCACGTCCTACAATGTCGTGTTGGGTCACAATCCAAAAACATTCAGTTTATTGTAACAAAGAAATAAAACTTTAGGAAATGTTTTCCTGAAAAATTCCTCAAACCAATAAACAAAATATGTGTTCATTTACTGATTAATTAACAGCTAAAACACATAAAATTACATATACACTTAAAGCAACATATGACTTTCATCAAAAATTTTTCTTCAAATTTGTAAAACCTGAGTGATAGCCTACTTATCACTAATCCATTAGTCTTTCCATGCTAACGCACCTAAATCACTTCCCTCATGGTGAACAACTTTGAAGAGTACTCCAACAGCTGCAGTCTGTTTTTCAATCATGTTTTGTCTTTAGTTCTTGAAGACTGCTGGGCACAGATGTAAATTACTACTTCATTTACCTTCTGCTGAACTGGACAGAACAGATAAAGGACTGAATAATAAAATATGAAGTATGAAGATGTGGAAATACCTCATAAAAGTATTACTCTATATCAAGTAAATGCACGAAGATCTTGTTAAGCAGATATAGTGGTCACTAATTAGCTAAGATGCTAACATTTGCTAACACCAAACTTCCTTATTTTCTCATTTAATACTTGCAGCTTCACTTATCAGCCTCATCCTCTTCCTCTATACTCTATCATCACATGAAGTGGTAGGATATTTCGCTCAAAAACTGTAACGTCCATCTGAGATCTCCATTTCCTCACGCAAACATGAAAACTGCGATTTGCTGAAATATCCACTTTGGTCGAATTTTTTAGAAACCATCGTTTTTGGTGTGCGTACCCATCGTTGTTGTGTAAATGATAGACACAAAAGCAGAGAAAAATCTCAGAAACCCCCCTGAGGCGAGGTCTGTTAAAACTGAGATTTTTCTCAGTAGCCGCAGTCTAATATGGTGGCTTTTTATCTCCACAGTGGTAGAGGCCTACCTATTGCATAGGCTTATCATACACGCCTCGCAAGCATACAGGATATGGCCGGGCACTCACCACTCACTTGCTCCTTACAGTATGTGTATGATAATTCAACAGCCAATAACTCTTGAACTGAAAATGGAGCACTGAGTAATTCATCAATACATCTAAAACGGATCAATCTAAGAAGTGGATCTTTGTAGTTTCTGATTTTAAACTTTTGGTAATTATTTTCCTGTCGAGTTAGCATATCTGGTAGAGAACATTGGCCAACAATGAAGTCTAGTTCAAGCTGATATAGATGTTTTAAAAAAAAAACATACTGACTAGCAGCTGTACCCAAAATAATAACCCAAATCAAAACATGATATTTAAAAACAAATAAGATCCGTCACTAGGAATGCATTGTTTGCAAACTTCTGGGCTATTGATTTGGCTGAAAGCTAGTGATGTGACATTCTGTACCGAGGCTTCAAAGCATGTATTGAGTAATCCAGGTAGGGCTACAAATACTGATATTTTTCTGTTCATTACATATGTAAAAATAACTCAACTTCACTGTTCTAAAGTCCTTGAGCTATTCATTAGATTACCTCTGAATGGGCATAAAGTAACTAAAACTTCCACTGCAATTAGTGAAATGACAGTATATACCAATGCCGGTAAATACTGGTGCTTCCCTACCTCACATAGTTTCACACCATGAAGAAAAAGTGAAGCCACTTTTCCAAGTCCAGTATCTGTGTGAGCCACAGAATACAGACAGTAGAGTCATGTCGGACTGAACCTGAGCAGTGCTTGGTAATTATAGCTGTCAGTCACATATTTAACACTGTATCTGTCCAAAACATCTGTCATTAGCCAAAATCTGTGTCTTTAGGAAGATTTCTACAGCCCAAGGGGTCTGCAGTAGTGGGTAGATTTGTTGTTTCATGTCAAGCTACCTGAACTATTCCAGGCTGAAAGATAATTAATTTTACACAGTGATGCCAAAGAACTATCAGATTTTAATTGGTCTATCGCAAAACTGAAATGCTGTGTTATCTGTGCTTAATACAGCCAATGTCATAACTCACATGTCAAAGAAGCACCTTCAACAAGATGCCAACCTGAGTAGAAACAACACTGGGCTGAAGTATGCAGGCTGCGCATTTGACCAGGCTATGCTAGACATGTCCACTTTACAGGCCACTGAAATACCACAGTTCTTTGTGAAAGGGTGACGGCATACTAACACATAAGCAGAGACAACACACACTCAAAGGAAAAAGAAAATTAGAGCCACATGGAAAAGGCAAAACAAGAAAAAAATCCTTAGGAAGCAAGATAGAAAGACAGAGACAAGGAACACAGAGAGAGAGAAAGAGAGAGAGAGAGACAGAGAGAGAGACAGAGAGAGAGAGACAGAGAGACAGAGAGAGAGAGACAGAGAGAGAGAGAGAGAGAGAGAGAGAGAGAGAGAGACACAGAATATTAGAAAAAAGGCTGTTATCGGGTTGCATTTTGCCAGAGCTATGCACCGGGAGAAACTACATCATGTTCTGGCTTCATTACTCCAACGGCACTCAAAGTGATTTAATGTGTGGAACTTGTAAAGAATTCACAACCATGACAGCAGTGCTATGAGCGAATTTACAAAATGATGCAAGTCAGAAACCTCCTTAAAAACATCTGATTCAAGTGGTCCTTATGACTTGGACCAGGAAAGTTTACCAGTTTCACTTAATTTGATTAATCTTAAATTACTTCATTTACATCAGTGGTGAAAGAAAAATCCAACAAGGCACCTGGCAGAACAGACACTGCCAGTAAAGCAGTACTGAAAAAAACTGAAAAAAAATCTGCTCACTGTAAAAAAAAAAAAAAAAAAAAACATCACTTACTCATGCTACATTTACGCGTAGCAAGGTATTTTTGGAAACGGATATTTCCCCCTCTCCGTTTAAAAAAAAAAAACAAACTTGTGCACCAATTGTGTTCATAAAAATCCTTGTTTACACCCCTATAGCTGCCTAGGTCCGCTCACCTCTTTATCTTTTTTATTTCTTTTTTTTTTAATACCCAACATGGTGGATGCCCAATAATCCAACTTCCACCCAAGAAAACATCTAACCCACCTGGTTTTATTGCATCACATAGTAGAAGTACATACTCAATCCATACACAGGATGAGGGGAGTGCAGGTGGGGAGTCCTGAATAAGGTCTCCCTTCTGCACTGAACCCTCTTTTAATGCAAGTAGACATTAGTAGGCATATATCAAAGGGTTATTGGGGTGTGCGCAGTTCTGACAGCCCAGGCTGACCATCATCTGGGGTGGTGGGGAGGGGTCCAGTTCAGCGCACCCTCTGGCATACCCTCCTCTGATGCTTTGGGCCCCCATGGGCTAGGTGGCACCTCAGCTGAATTTAGGGTCAGGGCATGCAGAGGAATTAACTGGCATCTCCATCTTAACCTTCAACTCTAAGCTCTCCCCCTCCCTTTTTCCCCGTCCCAGTCAACCCCACCAAAAACGTAAACCATACTACCCAGAACTCCATACTCACTGTCACATCTTTGGGGCAGTACCACCACATAGACTATCCCATACAATTAAACACGCACACATCTGTTCTGTCTTTGTATGTCTAGTATATCTAGTATCTAGTATGTGTACATGTTATGTGTTGTACACTATTGTTGGCTTTTGTGAGAAATGTTGGTTTTGTAAATACTTGTATATGTCACCTCTTGCAAATAAAAGAAAAAAATTTTTAAAATCCTCGTTTACACGGCCCTGTATATCCACACTGTCAAGAGGATGCCAACCAAGCCTGTAGATGGCAGTGTGGCAAGACGATCAAGTACCATTAACCAATCAGAAAGTATCACAACAAAACATGACGTAATTGCCAAGTGTTTTCCTGGTTCTGGGTCCAAATAAATCCAAGACGTGCAACCAATACAATGCAATACAAATGAATGAACTGGTGACTTTTTTACCATTACAAACTGCTTTTCTGATGTGCCAGTGCAGATGAAAAAGGGTTTGAACTCTGTTGAGTCGAACCACGTTAGTTCTGTTGGGTGTTGGGTCACATTCCAAAAACATTCAGTTTATTGTCACAAAGAAATAAAACTTCAAGAAATGTTTTCTTGAAAAATTACTCAAACCAATAAACAAAATATGTGTTCATTTACTGATTAATCAACAGCTAAAACAGATAAAATTACATATACACTTAAAGCAGCATATGACTTTCATCACAAATTTTTCTTCAAATTTGTAAAACCTGAGTGATAGCCTACTTATCACTAATCCATTAGTCTTTCCATGCTAACGCACCTAAATCACTTCCCTCACAGTGAACAAAGAGTACTCCAAAAGCTGCGGCCTGTTTTTCAATCATGATTTGTCTTTAGTTCTTGAAGACTGATGGGCACAGATGTAAATTATTACTTCATTTACCCTCCACTGAACTGGACAGAATAGATAAAGGACTGATAAATAAAATACGAAGTACGAAGATGTGGAAACGCCTCATAAAAGCCTTACTCTATATCAAGTAAATGCACGAAGATCCTGTTAAGCAGATGTAGTGGGCACTAATTAGCTAAGATGCTAAGATATGTTAACACCACACTTCCTTATTTTCTCATTTTATACTTGTAGCTTCACGTATTGGCTTCATCCTCTTCCTCTGTACTCTATCATCACATGTGAAGTGGTAGAATATTTCCCTCGAAAACTGTGACGTCCATCTGAGATCTCCGTTTCCCCACGCAAACATGAAAACTGCGATTTGACAAAATCTGTACTTTGGCTGAAGTTTTTAGAAACCATTGTTTTTGGTGCACGTGCCCATCGTTGTCGTGTAAATCATAGGCACAAACGCAGACAAAAATCTCAGTTTTAACAGACACAGTCTAATATGGTGGTTTTTTATCTCCACAGTGGTAGAGGCCTATCAGTAGAGTTTTTTTTAAGGGATGCACAATAACTTTTGGCATCAATAATTATTGGTCCGATATTGAAAAAATGACATAATTCAGATAATTCCAATAATTAAAGTTTTCACTGATAAATAGAGCCCATAATAATAAATCTAAATTGCTTAGATTTCGCGCATTTCCAACCGCCATAAAAACCAAGAAGAAGAAGAGGTCTGGATCAGTACATTGTAAGTTAAAGGGTTTTCAGTTACTTACTCTCCGCTATAGCTGCAAGACAAAGAGGAAGATCAAGCAGTTGTGGTCGCTGTTTTGGTCTGGCAGCAGCAGAAGGAGAGGGACATTCTAAAACGCTTAATGTAAAAAAAACCTTAACGTAGCTTAATGCCCGAGAACAGTGATCAATCATCACCAAAAGTCGTGTGGGGATCTCTAGTTGTGCCCACTTTCACCTAGGGATGGGAATTGATAAGAATTTAACGATTCCAATTCCATTATCAATTTTGCTTATCAATCCGTTTCCTTTTATTTTTATTTATTTATCTGACCTTTATTTTACCAGGTGAAATCAATTGAGAACAGCTTCTCATTTACAATGATGACCTGACAAGATGCCCCAGCAGCCAAAAACAAAAAATGAAGACAAAATAAAACAAAACATTATCGATTCTCTTACCGATTTTCACTGGGTGAGGGAATAAAAGCGTACAAACGGGTTTGTTTGCATTAACTGTCTTTCATAATTTCATCTCTGCACATAAAATATAACATATACAGTATTCACAAATAATAATAATAAGAGATGACGCTGGGCCCAGTTCCAGGTAGTCATATGAGGTGGCAATCAGGAATGTTAAGGGGGCACATGCCAATGACGGAAGAGGTGACGGGAGGGAGGGGTTATACCATACGATCGTACAAAGTGAAACTTAAGAAGCTTTACTAATTCCTCTATGTCTCCCGCTGTTGTGCACCTCATTTTCCTTTTCCCCACCTTCGGAAACTTTTATTTGAGGGGGCAGGATGTTAGTTGCCCCCCTAGAACTGGGTTGGGATGACACCCTGGTGTTTGCTCTGCCGCTAGATTCACCAGCGTCGCTAAGTAGCGTATCAAACACATTACATTCTTGGAAATGAATTGCATGCTGTGTGGACAAATGTTTTAGCATATTGGAGGTATTTTCCCCCTTTAAAGGAATGGAAGCTTTGCAAGTAAGTATTACAAGTTGGTTACATTCTAAACCAAAACAATGCCACTTGCATGTGATGTCATCATGCATGTGCAATGAAGGTGAAATTGATAAGCAGAATCGTTAAGCAGGCAGGCAACCGATTTCAAGGAAATGAGCAACTGGGAACTGGTTCTTGATTCCCATCCCTACTTTCACCTCTGCAAAAATCACATCGACAACCCCAATTTTATGGATGTTGTCCACGTTAAGCCTTTTCCTCTCCATAGGCGCACATTATAGAGAAAAAGCTTAACGTAGTTTAATATCTGAAAATAGCGGTCAATCATCACTAAATTATGTACAGTATGTGTACATAAATAGTAAGTGACTGAAAACCCTTGGTCTATTGTCCATTTCAAGCACCCATAAGCTTTTGATTCTGTCTTTATTTTAATATTAACTGAGTTTTACCACTGACTTGAAATAATAATAAAAGAATTTGAAGAATGGGAACTATTGTTGTTTGTTATCGGTATCGGTTACGAGAAGCAGGAAGCTATTGGCTATCTTATTGGTTGTAAAAAAACAATTATCGTGCATCCCTAGATTTTCTGTTTCTTCAGCTTAGGTGCACCTCAAACTCTTGAACAGTTAAAGCCTTGTAAACAAAATAAACACTTTTGCGATGTAGGCCCAATAATATAATTTTTCGTCACTATTCATATCCATGAACAGTGTGTCCTGTGGACTTGATCTCTTGGTGTGGCAGTGTGTTATCGGGGGACGGGGCACGGTAAAATCTTGCCAGCGGATGAAGTACCCTAACCCTGAAAATGACAACTGGTTCTCAATTGACCTACCTCGTAAAAGGTTAAACAAATAAATCCATTAAGTACATGAACGAGAAGTACCTTTGTAAATTAAATGACGACAATATCTATTTCTTTCAAATTAACTTCAGAAACAAATAACTATTACACTAAAAAACAATTTTTAAAGAATTGTAATAATACTGATTCAAAATTATCCAAAAATGTATTGTTTTTAGTCAAATAGCAATTTCCGGTGACCTATTTTGATCTAAAACTGGTAGATTTTGTTAAAAGATGAGGAGTTTGCATGTTTAAAATTTTAATTCCACTACTTTTCCAAAACTTTTAAGGATTCTACTTAATTCATGAGCATGGGAAGCCTATTTATAATGGTAGGGTAAACTCAGACTATCATTTACAATAATCATAAGATGACCACACTTTTTTTTTTTTTTTTAGTTTATTTTAAGAATGCTCACTAGCTTACTACTGGGGACATATGAGGCCTCCCGCTCTAATAAATAAGTTTGGTTGAGAAGGTTTAATTTGAGGTGGAACATTTCAGCATGAGATCTGCTCTGCCTTGTACCATATGGTCTGAAAATTAGAGGCTCTACATCAATGTCATTACTTCAGTGGGGAGTGTACCAGAACTATTAGCTCTATTAAATCATTCGGTTGTGCAAGCACTGACACAGATAAGATTTGAGTCTAAGCTACGATAGCAAATCAATTAGCATGTTGATTATGTACAGGCCTGATGTGTTCTGGATTTCTTCCTCTTGTGTTTCATACATCATGGGGCAATCAATTACACCAGGGGTGGGCAATCCTGGTCCTCGAGGGCCGGTGTCCTGCATGTTTTAGATGTTGCCCTCTTCCGTCACACCTGGTTCAATTAATGATCAGCTCATCTCCAAGCTCTGCAGAAGCCTGGTAACGATGTAATG
>JAPQRQ010000005.1:48481487-48499524 GCA_037367365.1 Apogon talboti
CAGGTGTGTTGGAAGAGGGAAATATCTAAAACCTGCAGGGACACCGGCCCTCGAGGACCAGGATTGCCCACCCCTGAATTACACACTTCAACTGTGAATGAAGCAGGCAAACTAGAAATCACGGAAAATAATATGGTTAAATCTCCATTGTGTTTTAACTTTCTACATTCAAAAAAGATCAAAATAGTGGAGAAAAGTTAGCGCTAAAAAGGCGAGCACAGGCTAAGATTATATGCCTTCTCCCTATAAACAAGAGTTAAGTGGGACATGGCCAGGAATCAGATTTCCTTGTATTCTCTCCTCTGTCTCTTTTTCCACTTCTTTCCTCTGCTGCTAGCCAGTGTGTCTGGTCTCTCTCCCTCCCCTGTATGCTCATTCTCGCTGCTTTCCCCTCCCCATTCTTCACTTTCCGTAGAGCACACAAGTCATTGTTTAGACTACATAAAGTGAAAGATCTTTTTTTGTTCTTCACATCCATTGCTCATTTTAGGTTTCCTCCTCTAAACAATCTCTGAAGTAAACTTCAAGAACTGAGACACAAGAGAATGACATGATCTTACCTTCCAAGTAACAGCTGGAGGACGACGAGAGGCCTTTCTTAGATTTACACCCCACCAATTTCAGACATATCTCCAACATTTTCATTTGCTTTCCTGCCCTTCCCGCTTAAAAACTTTGTTGCAGGTTCAAATCAAATATCCCTCGAACAGTTCCTCTCTACATGTGTCCGACTGGAAAAAATTAAATCTTGACAAAAAAACCCAGCCTAAACAAATTAACGCTGTAATATCTTTTTCCGTGTCCTTCCAGCCTCTGTAAATCCTTTTTCTCCCTGCTCCTTTCCTGAAACAGAATCGGAGTGTGCTGCTGTCTGATAAAGTCTACCAACTTTTTCTTTTCAGCGTCTTCATATTTTCCCTGCTCTTTTGTTTTTGTTAAGCTCCGCTGTTTGTAAGGCCAAAATGACGGTCCAAAAAGTGCCTGTTTGGTCCCAAACTGCTTGTAGAGTGGTGGATGTGTCAGTTGAGTGGGCAGCAGGGCAGTTTGAACGGTGCCATTCCTCTCTCCTGTCCCCTGTGTGAGTGTATATCTGAGGCACTAGGACAACTCGTGCTGCCAACAAAGGGCCCCTTTCAGGCTCTGTTTGCTGTACTCAGTGACATCAGCTGAGCCCTCCCACCTCCAGCGGCAAACACACAATGAGACCAAGAGACCACTGCCATACATACAAGAGCTCAATAAGAAAAAAAAAACAAAAGTACACTAGCATCTGGGATTCATTCAACACAAAAAGTTCCAGCAGCCCCATTAAAAACAATTAATAATGCTTCAATGTTCAAATGCTAAAATATTTCTCCTTTCTTTCTGCTGAAGTCATAGGATGATTACAAGAGCTCCACCTCCAAATTTTTATGCTCCCACCCACCTTCCCCTTCTCACTGCCCCTCTCTCCCTCCTCATTCCTGGCCATGCTGACTGAAGAGCAGGAGGGGCTCTTCAGTCAGAAATGTTTACAGGTTAAACAATCAGTCCTGGAAACAGACGTGGGACTTCCAATTTTGCTCAACCAAGGCTCATTTCCTTATGGCAACTTGTATATATAAATCTATCACACACTGATCTTTTGATGAGAGAAACGTGTCTGACCATGTGTGTGTAGAGCAGCTGTGAGAAGAGGGAA
This sequence comes from Apogon talboti, assembly GCA_037367365.1. Lineage (NCBI taxonomy): Eukaryota > Metazoa > Chordata > Actinopteri > Kurtiformes > Apogonidae > Apogon > Apogon talboti. The sequence continues at coordinate 48,483,169 of JAPQRQ010000005.1, forward strand.
CACACTATTCTTTGTCAGAAGCCAAAAACCCTTGCAACATGTCTTCTTATCTCTGTTTTTCTTTTTTTTTATATCCTCAGATGACTCAGTATATCATTGGAAGTAAGTCTATTGAAAAGGTTTTTCTACATTTTTAACAATAATCAATACAGATATGTCACTGTACAGTTGGTGGTATATAGTTTCTCAAGAAACAAAACACAAAGAATAAATACATGCATCTGAGAGGAATTCAACTCCTGTGTCAGACGAGATCCATCCCTTGCAAAGAGCAAAACCTGTTTAAACACACCATTTAGTTAGATGTAACAAAATAATTACCTCCATATATTTGCTCAGTAAATTTATCTATCAAGCTTAGTGAATTATCAGTAGAGTCGTTCATGACTTCTGCTGGTTGCCTACATTCTTCAAAGAAGAACCACTTGTACTAATAAATTTGTGCTTAAATGCCTCATACAAGCAGTTTAGGAGAACTTGTCACATGCACCTTCTTAATTTGTAGTTTGATATCTTTTTTTTCAACATAGCTTATGAGTATTACTCACCATGCTCTTCACGGTTTTCACTTAGTGCTGTAGCCTATATATCATTATTATTTTGAGTCTGAAAAGCCTGCACACTTCTTAATTCTTTTTGACACAGTTGGTGGCACATTACGTCACTCATTAAGTCATTTACACAGTTTTTCAGTTTTTTCCTGACTCATCATCAGCTGAATAACCTCACCACAGTGAAAACCACAAACAACTTCCAAGTTGCTGTATGACTATGCATTACATTTTTTTTTCTAGCAAAATGATCACATTGTGTACATATGACTTTTTTCTTTTTTAATATTTTATTATGGATTTTTTTTAAAGAGGTAAGGTACAGTTACAGACTTACAGGACCGCGCAATGTCAAATCATCGACTCACAATGACGGGACAAGAGACAGGAGAAAAATACATAAACAAAGAAGAGAATAATAAAAGAAAAAAAAAGCAGAAAAAAGATTCAATATTCGAAGTTACAGAGAGACAAATGGAAGCATTACTACTCATAAATCATGCCAAGCCCGACTCGAATAGAAGGAAATTAATCAACCTGGTATGCTGGTAGATTTTCCATATAATCTAAAAATGGTTGTCATATATTTTAAAAAGTCTTACTCCTTTTTTGTTATTTTCTCTACGGGCACACAGCTATTGATTTCACAAATCCACATTTTGACTGGAAGGTTGGAAAGTCTGATTTCCACTTCATTGCAATAGATTTCTTATCAATTGTCAAAGGGATTTCTGTAAGTTTCTTAGCATACTTTCTCCCAAGATTGGACTTAGTGAGATTCCCTAGTAAAACAAACTTCAGGGTCCACTGAAAATGTGAGCCAATGGATGTTAGATAGAGTTTCCCATACCCCCTGCCAAAACCCCTGCAATTTAGAACACTGCCAGGTAGAATGAAGGAATGTGCCTTCCTCCATGCCACATCTAAAACAGAGGTGATATATTGGAGTTTTATTTTATGTGGGGTAATATAGAGCTGATGCAGGAAGTTGAATTGTATCAGTCTATTCTTAGCATTTAAAGTAGAGGTGACCCATCGCTACACAAATTCTTCCATAGCTGCTCCTCAATGGTGATTCCCAGGTCCCCCTCCCATTTCACCCTTGATCTATCCATATCTGGCATTGCTGTAGTTGACACGAGAACCATATACACCCTTGAAATAGTTCTAAATAATGATTGGTCAGCATGGTGCAAATGTTCAACTGGAGACAAATTCAGGTAAATTCCAATCTCCTTTTTGATTGACTAATATAATTACGTAGCTGGAGATAACTAAAAAATCTTTGTTAAACTATACTTTCCTTTTAACTTTTCTAGAGACATAAATACTCCGTTTATAGCAGTGTTCCTGACGATAAATACCTTTCTCCTGCTAGGATCTAATGTTGCCACTCTGAAAGATCATTGGTAGTAACTATTTTCCCATAATGGAGTTTTAGGAGAAAGAACTAATTTTATCTTAAAAATTTCATGGAGTTTATACCAAACTTGGATAGAATGGATGATTAAAAGATTGTCAGTTGCAGCTTTGACTGTTTTTTTTTTTATCCCATTAATACAATAAGTTTATTGGTGTCTCCTCTTTTATCTCTATCCTTTCAATATTGAACCATGAAGGGGGGAGGGGCCTGTGACCATCTGTGCCAAGAATCTGGTTTGAGCAGCATAATAGTACAACTGAAAGTTAGGGAGTTTCAGACCTCCATCCTCATAATCGAGAGTTAATTTATCCATGCTGAGTCTTGTCGTCTTGCCATGCCAGATAAACTGTCTGATTATTTTTTTAAGGGAGGAAAAGAATGCAATTGGGAGGTGAATCAGAAGTGACTGAAACATATATAGGAAGACCATTTAAAAGGAAACTTATGCTTAACTCTATTAAAATCAATTACAGACAATCTCACTCTTACTGAGATTAACCTTATACCCAGAAAATGAGCTGTATGTACCCAATAGTTCCTGGAGGTGAGAAAGAGAGTGTTCAGGGTTGGTCAAAAATAAAATAATGTCATCGGCAAAAAGTGAAATCTTGTGTGTATCAGTGCCAATCTTGAAGCCACATATATTAGGATTGCTTCTAAGGTCCTCTGCCAGGGGCTCAATGGCATGCGCAAAGAGGGCAGGGCTAGCTGGGTCCCCCTGTCTGTTGCCTTTATAAAGCCAGAATGAACCAGAAGTGATCCCATTTGAGATAACCCTAGACTGGGGGAATCTGTAAAGAGATTTATCAAATCAATAAATCCAGCACCGAAACCAAATTTCTTCAGAATGATAAATAGATATGACCATTCAACCATATCAAAGGCCTTTTCGGCATCAAGTGAGACAGCCATACTTGGTATCTTATTTTAGTTAGCCATATGAATTATGTTAAACAAACGCCTTAAGTTGTTAGTAGACAGTCTATTTGTAATAAAACCTGTTTGATCGGGGTTAGCAAGCAGGGGGAGACACACTTCTAGTTGTTTAGCTATCATTTTAGTAACTAATCTATAATCTGTGTTGAGGAGTGAGATTGGTCTATAGGAGGAACAACTTTCCCTTTTTTGTGAATACCTGTAATGAAAGCTTGAGAAAAAGTCTAGAAAGCACCCATACCTCCTGCTTTGTTCGAGTACCTCCATCAACAGTGGTATAAGGAGATCTTGAAATTCTTTATAAAATCCAGATAGAAAGCCATCATCCCCACGTGATTTATCTACAGGGAGTGATTTAATGGTGTCCAACAATTCAGCACTTGAAAAGCTTCTCCATACTCTCCCTATCATTGTCTGATAAACATGAAATGGAGGATAAAAAAAAGACTTGTTTTAGTTAAATCTCCATAAGATTGATGTATAAAGGTCCATATAATACTTTTTAAAGGCCTTGTTAATTTCAGTGGGATTATAAGCTATAACTTTGGACGGTGTTTCTATAGCATTAATTGTTCTTTTTCTATCCACAGTTTTAAGCTGCCATGCTAACACTTTATGTGCCTTTTTCCCCAAGTTCATAGAATTGTTGTTTTGACCTAGTTAATGCCCTCTCTGTTTGATATGTAGTCATAGTGTTGCATTTTAATTTCAGATTCACCAATTCTCTGTATACGTCCTTAACTGAGAAAACATACCAAAGTGCCCCAAATGCATGAATTCATAGTTCCAGAGTATTAAGCTCAGTGTTGTGTTTCTTCTTTAAACCTTTGGTATAGGACATAATTTAGCCCCTCGAAAAAAGGCTTTTAATATGTCCCAGAAAATGAAAATATTAGGAGCAGATGATCTATTTGTTAAAGTGAAAAAGTCAATCTGTTCTCTGATAAAAGTATAGAATTAAGGTTGTTTGAAAAGTGCAGGATTTAGTCTCTATCTGTACATTTCAGCTACTTTGTTGTGGTTGGATAGAGACAGCACCAGAGAAGGGTGATAGCTAAGCAGTCTCGGAAGGTATTCAATATCTACGACTATGAAATATTTGACTAGGAATTGTCTTTCCAGGTGTGACAGTTGTGAAGGGTATGAATAAAAAGAACAGTGGATGCATCTACCTCCAGGCATCAATCAAATTTAGATGAAACATTAGATTAGATTAGATAGCTAGATACCTAGCTAGATAGCAAGATAGATAGATTTTCAACAACAATCAACAATAAAGAAACAATAAATACCGATGCAGGCTAAAAGACCCTGTTAGTTCTGCTAACAATCAAATGACAGAATAAATGTCATATAAAATGACTGTTGTCAGAGTTTAAAAATGTGACAGCTGAAGGAATAAAATATTTTGAATATCTGTTGGTTCTCCTCTGAGTTGCGTGGTAGCGCCAACCTAAAGGCATCAAAGTAAACTCATTGGACAACACATGGTGAGGATCCCTGATGATAGACTTTGCTTTCCTCACTACCTGAAGCTCCCAGAGGGAAGACAAGTCTATTTGTCTGACTCCGATGATCTTAAAACAAGTTTTTACAATGGCATGCAGGCTGTTCTTGTCTTTCAGAGTTAAACCATTGAACCGACAGATAAAATTAAATGTTAGGAGGCTTTTAATGAATGAAGAATAAGATCTTCTCACTGACATTAAAAGAGTTCAGTCTCCTCATCAGATGGATTCTCTGTTGGCCCCTCTTAACCACAGATTCAGTATTGGCATCAAACCTGAGCTTACAATCAAAAATAGTGCCAAGACATTTATATGAATCCACAACTCAACATCTTCACCATGGATCACACTCACTTTGTGGTCATTGTTGTGTCTAAAATCAATGACCATGTCTTTAGTTTTTGAAACATTCAAGTCCAGATGATTGTCATCACACCAGCTAACAAAATGTAATAGGACAAGACCATGATTGGACTCCGACTCCTGAAGAAGGGATAAAAGGACAGTGTCATCAGAACTTCAAAACAATAAACCTGCCTTCTGAAGAAGTTCTACAGCTGTCGGTGTGCATGCTAAACAGAAGAGGAGATAATACGCAACCTTGAGGTGAACCAGTGTTTGATAATGTCCTCTTGGACATTTGTCCATTCACAAAAACCTGCTGGACCCTCTGTTAAAAAACTCAAAAACAACATGACCACCTGGTCTGGAAGACAAAAGTAAGAGGCCAGTCTCTTCATTAAAATGCATTTGCTGCAATTCTGCATTTTGTTAAAAGCCCAGGAAAAGTCAGCAAATAAAAGTGTTGCGTAGGATCATGGTTTCTCAAGGTACTTGTATATCCAATATGTACAGTTTTGCATCCTCCATTCCTTTATGTGGCTGATAAGCTAACTGTAAAGGATCACGTTTACCATCTATCAAAGATACAATATCTTTTAAAATCTTTTTGAAGTTCTTCATTACGAGAGACATCAGTGCCACCGGTCTAAAATCATTCAACTCTGGCGTTTTTTCATTTGGGAACTGGTATAATAGTTGATGTCTTCCAGATTGTGGGAATCTGTCCAAGGTCGGCAGACATCTGGAACAGTCTGGTGAAAACCCCACTGAGCTGATCGGCACAATAATATAGAATACGCCCACAAATGGCATCAGGACTGGCAGCTTTTCCTAATTTAACCCTTCTAAAGAAGGTTGTGACACATCCCTGAGACATCACAATTTCATTTAGAGGCTTAAGGGACTCTTTCCATAGAGATACATTCTCGGTAAAATCAGATTATTCAAAACAGGAGAAAAAAAAGTTAAAATTATTAGTTAGTAAGAATTATCCACACCCGTCACACTAATGGGTTTCCTGGTCTCACAGGAGTGCTGGTTAGTGGAGGCCATTTTCTTAATACCTTGCCACACTGCTCTGAGATCCCCACTGCTGTACTGGGCTTCGATTTTGTCCCGGTACGTTAGTTTGGCCTTCCTTATTTCATTGCGTACATCTCTGGAAACCTCCTTTTTCTTGAGGGGATTACCAGTGTAGTATATCTGTTTCTTTCTGTTTATAACAGTTATAAGCTCCTTTATTACCCAAGGTTTAATATTTGAATAAATAACAACCTTTTTTGTTGGTATGATGGAGTCCACATATAACGAGATGTATGAAGAAACAGTCTCACAAAGATCATTTACATTATCACGACATGCATCATTAGGCCCTTTTCCACTGCAGGAACTTTTCCAGGAACTTTGAGCATTACCAGGAATTTTGAAAAACCCCAGCGCACTTCCATCTAAATTATCCAGGTAAAAAACTTTCCCTCACCTCCAAACTTTCCCAGAAAAAGATCCTGGTTGGGAGGTGGTACTTCTCAGATTACCCGGAAGTCTTGGGGAGTGGGGCTCTATGCTGGAGAACGCTGATTGGTGGACTACACTTGCAGCTTTCCACATTCTGTTCAGCCGGCATAAAGCCACTGTACGGCAGCAAACTTTCTTTTGTTTATTACCTCCGCAAAGGAGGTATTAAATAATAATAATAATAAGAAGAATAATAGTAATAACTATGTAATTGCTAGGGTTTGTCTGTCTGTCTGTTTGTGCAAGACATAACTCAAAAAGTTATGGATGGATCTTAATGAAATATCCAGGAAACGTCCAAAATGGGACAAGGAACAGGCAAGTCGATTTTGGGGGTGATCTAGGATTTTTTTTATGGCATTTTCAGTTGAGTAACCTCTCAGCTGGCATGTCTTGTTTATCTGTTGCTAGGTAATCCTCTCAACTGGTATGTCTTGTTTATCTGTTGCTAGGTAACCCACTTCAAGGGAATTATAAGTTACAGCAGCATGGTGGGGAACTGAGCTGTCTTGGCAGAGGTCGGCACTCTCTGAGTGCTTTTCTAGTTGTATTTATGCCTTCGTCTTTTGATACAATATAATCCTGAAAATATGAACCAAAAGAGGACCTACGAGAAGTGGATGGATGACGAGGTCCAGGCTCTTTTGAGCATATTTGCTGAGGAGGAGATTCAGAGGGACTTTGAATCGGCGACACGAAATGATCGTGTTTATGTGAAAGTAGCCCACAAGCTCGCACAGCTAAATGTTAGACACGCCAAAACAAATCTGAGAAAAGCTCAAGAAACTGAAGCAGGACTACAAAAATCTAAGGGACCACAACGGTCGCAGTGGATGCGACCAGCGAACCAACAAGTGAAATGAGCAGCTTGACGCCATACTGGGACACAGACCAGCATATTCAGGCACTGCAGCAACACTGGACTCTGCGACTTCGTTGCCGGAAGCCATGCAGCCAGAAACAATGACAGACCAGTGCACCAAAGGTAAATCACACAAATATTCACTTTTTAGTTTGTTACATGCTGTAACAGTAGTCAGCGGCACACCAGCTGTTTAGTTAACCACAAGTCGAGGTAGCCTAATGCTTACTGATCAACAGTCTGACGCTAAACCTAAATCACGGGCAGAGAACTGGATGTATCTGTGTTGTCGCCGTGAGCTGAACACATCTATTCTTTATGTATTGTGATTTCCAGTGGAAATGGACCAGATGGACTCGCCATCTTGTCAGTGGCACAGCAGTTGTTTAGTTTGGCAAAAGTCGAGTTAATCTAATGCTAACTGGTCAACAGTCTACCGCTAAACTTAAATCACGGACAGAGAACTGGATGTATTTGTGTTGTTGCTGTGAGCTGAGCACTGATTTATTCTTTATGTTAGGAGGCTTTTAATGAAAGCCTCCGGTACAGCTGAAATGTACCGGACAGACTCACTGTCGTTTTAGATTCTGTGAGCGTGAGCTTGTTTGTCCCCTCAGTCACCAGTAGCTCCCATCCATTGTCTAATGCCCTTTATAACTGCCCAGATAAGACATTTCATAGCTCACTTCATATTGGTATGAGTATTTCATCGTGTGTTCTGTGCATTTTTATTACTTTTCAAGTAGGAAAGCAAAAGAGGGTGCGGGACCATGGGTTCTTGGATGCATTTCATCAAATGGAGAACAACCAAGAAATCCTGAGGTCCAGCTTGGAGCAGCAGGACTGCTTCTTCCAGCAGACTGTGGACAATCAAGCGGAGGAAATGGAGCTCCACAGGTAGGAGCTGAATCTGCTCTGAAGATTTGCAAAACTCTAGACAGCAAGAGTTCCAGTTCTGGACCGGGTTTCTGTCTGTCCTGGACAGGCTTGTCCAGAAGCCCTAACCACAGTCTGATGTATATTTCCTGTTTATTACCTTGTTTTTTCCACAGTTTTGTTTTAGTTTCTAATGAAAAAAATTCTGACCTAGTATTGTCTGTTCATTTAAAAGGCATCACAATGGAAGTACAGTATGCAAGTAAAATTAAATGCAGGCATTTGAGTAAATCTGTATGATATTATTATATGTATGATCTTTATGAGGGTTTAACCTGGACTATATCTGTAAAACAATGTAAATGAAAGGAGGACCATCCAAGTTGGACTTGATTTAGTTTAATGACTGAGAAGTTGAAAATACATCTTCTGCCATTTTTAAATAAAAATGAATGAGATGTCATTTGGAACAGATTGTCAATAAATTAAATAAAATAAATTGGCAATAATAAGTTAACCATCGTTAACTTCACCTAAGATGTTTTACAGATGGATTAAGGGATTCAACCAGCACATCGTTAAACCAAAACCGCCCTGTTAAAGTACTATGTAATTTTTTGTTTGACAAAAATACATTATCACTACACGTAAGTAAAACAAATGTTATTTGGAAATAGAAAATGTGCTGAGGAAATGGAGATAACGATTAATCAGGCAGCTATTGAAAGGATATATGAAACCAAGTTTATGGGATATATCACAAAATAATTTTAAAACGGTGTTAGTCCTACACAATGCTATGATAGTTGGACTTCCTTGTTTTTGTTTTATTACTTCAAAGTTTGTGACAATGAAACAAGAAAGAATAACTTGATGTTATTTTTTATTTTCAAAAAGCGGTCATGGTTAAAAACATGCAAACAGTGAGTTTTCAAAAATCACAACCCAAGGTATGTGTGCGCATGCAGGCCCTCTGCATCCACAGTAGCAGTAGCACCCTCAGGCTGCTGCAACAGCGTGACATGTCATTCTTCCATGAAGTCATCCCCATTCATTTCACACAAGTTATGCAAAACACAACATGTTAGAGCCATAGACTTAACCCTTGTTAAGGTTGTAGACATGCATTTTAATAAGCATCTCCACCTGCCCTTCAGTCTTCCAAATGCATGTTCAACTGCTATTCTGGCTTTGCTTGTCTTCTTGTTGTATGTCAGTTGCTGGGTTGTCATAGACTGCCGTTGTCTGTGAATGGTTTCAGCAGCCAGCTTTTTCAGGAATAGACTGTGTCACTGAGGAGGCAATATCCCACCTCATGTCCACAAATATTCTTTGTTTCAAGAGGCTGCAGTAAACCCATGTCGACAAGATCCCACAATCCAGACAAACGGAGCACTCTGGCATCATGTAGACTTCCTGCAGCTCCAACAAAAACATTCCAAAACAGTCCCTTTACATCCACAACAGCCAGCAGAATGACAGGAGTGACAGTCTTTACAGTTGACGTATTCGGTGTGATATTCCTCTGGGCGTAGAATAGGGATGTGGGATCCATCTATAGCACCCACACACTGTGGCAGGCGGCAGGCCCCATCTTCTCTCGAAAGCTGTCGCCATGTCCTTTAATTTGTCACTGCTGGGCAACTGTATAACTTCAGCCAAAAGTACTCTGTCAACCACTGAACAAAACTTATGCACACAGTGGCACACCGTCGTAATGCCAACTCCAAACCAATGTGAAATGCTCCAGTACTCTGAATTGGTTGCCAGTTTCCACAGAGCTATGGTGATCCTCTTAGACAAAGGAACAGCAAAGGTGGAAGTTTGTGTCCCTTTTCTCCAGCTCTGGACTACGACGACGGCAGAGATATTGAAAAGTGTTCTTGGATACATGAATATTCGTTATCCACTGAGCCTCTGTGAAGTCTGGTACAACAGTTTCCAACCAGTCCATTGCTCTGGTTCGCGACGCGATCGGTAGTATTCCCATATCTAAAAAACACAAAGGTGCCAAAATAAGTTTAGTCAAGAGTTAAACTCTACATTAATTTGTGTTAGGATTCTTTAATATGTATAATTCTTACCAGTCGTCTTCTTTGTTGTTGGTGGCACCAATGCATCTCAGCCATCTCACGGTCAATCTTTGCAATGGCTTGTAAAAGCCGTTTTCTTTAAGATTTTCTCTTCTGGCTTTGGCAAAGGTCATTCCTAATAACTTCTGTCTGATTTCCCTTTGAGATCGTATGGTTTTATTCATGATGTAGTAAAGCATGAGGAACAGCAAAACAACGTGAGCATTCTCCATCATGGGTGTATTGTGACGCACAACGAATGACGCGTGCCTGGCGGTTGCCGCTTTATAGCATCATCGTGCCTTTTGGGCCTTCAACATTCATTTTGGGCCTTCTTACCGCCACCTACTGGACTGGAGGTGTAGTGCAGTTTCTTTTACCACTCCCCCCATATGTCATCAGGCTGCTTTGAATAAATTACCCGGAAATTTGGGGTGCTGTACAAACGCAAAGCACACAGATTACCAATGAATTCTTTTACCCAGGTAAATAAGTTCCTGGTATTTCAGTGGAAAAGGGCCTATAGAAACATAATAATAATAAATTAGATTTCTATAGCACTTTTCAAGTCACTCAAAGCGCTTTACATTATTGATGCATTGCCAGTCTGTACAATCAAAGCAAGCCTGTAGCACAGAGGTGGTGTCCTCTGTCCAACTCCTCACAGATTTTGCCACACAGGGCAGTCTCCTGAAGGAGGGGGTGTACAGGGGCATGACATACACACTGTTGTGATATGATGCTCCAAAGGAAGGCACTGACAGCGAAGTATAGCTCTGTTCACTGAGCCATAACAAAGGTCTATAGTAGAGTTCCTTTGTGTGGTGGCACAGGTTACATACTGCTCATATTGCAGTACCTCTGGTTAATGTAGAAACACACTACTCCCCTGCGCCGCTTGTTGGTGATCTCCGGTGACCGGTCTAGGTGAAAGGGACAACCAAATCCCCGCAATGAAATGTCATCGTCCTGATCCTGCTCACTGACCCAAGTTTCAGTGAAGGCCAGTAGACAAGTGTCCTTCACTTCATGTTTAAAGGTGGCCAAAGCTTCTAGCTCAACCAACTTGTTGCAGATAGACTGTACATTGGAGAGGATTGTAGGAAGAGCCAGCAGCTTACAGCAATCGTCACGGTCCATGTTCTTGAGTCTCCAACATATTCCACCTCTTCTTGATACGCACCATGATACTCGCCCATTTCAGATCCAATCTCGAGACTGGAGTAAAGTCTGAAATATACTATCCGAAGGAGCAAGAAAAATAACTCCACAAATGGTCTCACATTTGTGTACTGAGTGAATGACACAGAACACTAGCACTCCACTCTCAAACTCTAGCACTCCACTCAAACTCTGGTAAGCTACTCGAGTCGCACACTACGGAGCACCCTGGAAGGAAGTTTAAGTCTCTCATAAAAGAAACTGTGGTTTTAGCCGACTTGGTGAGAAGACAGGGTCTATTAGATGATCTATCTATCTAGCACAGTATCTAAGCAGAAGTTTAAATCTTCTCCCACTAAATTGAACCCAGGCACTTGAGAGACCTGAAGAAAGACCTTTCATAAATAGATGATTGTCAAAATTAGGTGCATAAATGTTCATAAAGGTCCAGGGTTCTGAGTACATTTGCCCCTATTCCATGAGGTATCTACCTGAAGGGTCACACACAGTTTTCGTAGCAACAAAGGGAATGTTTTTATGCAACAAAATTGTTGTTCCTCTCGACCTTGAACTAAATGATGACAGGAAAATGTACATATGACTTTGACTCCAGAGATGAGAGGCCCAGTCATGTGCGTGACTACACACCAGTAGGAAATTAGCTTGAAGACACCACATCAAAGGGCATGAGGAGCAATCTTGTTTACTTACTGATTATTACTGGTATTTCAAGTCATGTCATCGTGGCATGGCTACAAATGTGCATAGTCTGGCTTGCTGGAAGTACTGGATATACTGTCATCCTTCTTCCTTGCTCTCCTTATCTGCGTTACCTCTTTGAAAATCCCCTTGCTACATGAAAGAACAACCTCAGTGCTACAACTGCACACTGAAAATGACAAGTTTTGACATACATGACTTTTTACATACCATTTTTTAAAGGAAAAGAACTAGGGTCATTTAATACAGCATGGCAAGGTTAAAGACTGAAAGTTCTTCAAACTATTTTTCTGCAAGCTGCTTAGCTCCTTCTCACATAAGTATGGTATATTTTCCATTTGAGCAGAGAGGAATCCTAATAAATTAAACCACAGGTGACTTGTGGGGTCATCTAGTGCAGATCTAGACAGGTTCTGCCCTACACTTGATATGTAGGCTAATTTCATGTTCAGAGTTGGTCTATTCATCTTTTGTCATCTATGAGCTTTCAACATCGCTCAGTCTAAGTGTCTTTTTAGGTAATGACCTCAGCAACTCAAATGCCCAACACCATAGCACCAGGCCCTGCACTGTCGCCACAGTGCTGGTATGGCAAACTTTTGTGCTTCGCTTCTTGCACTACCCCAAATGCCAATTACAAACAAACGCACTCTTCCTCAAATGCTGAGAAAGGCCCATTAACTTACTGCAGTCACACCGAGTTGGGGAGATGAGGATGAAGGGAAGAGGCGAGGGGCTATAAAAATTAAGGAGGAAAAAGGGAAAAAAGGTTGCAGATGGAGAAACATGAAGCACATTGTTTGGAAGTGAGCTCATAGGAGAATCACTCATTCTAGTTTTATAATCCAGTCTAGTATGTTAACAGTTAGCTGACGTACATCCACCCACAAGATGGTTTTTGGCCTTTTTCCTCTCACGTATCCTCCCCGATTCCATTTTCCAAACATCAAGGGGAGAACAGGTTGTATTATCAAGATCTCCACTGAGGAAAGAGTATGGTCCACTGCTGCTATAGCAGCATAGCATATATATAGCATATATATATGCTTAAGATAATACTTGCTAGGACCCAAATGTATTCTTTAATCAGTACATCATTGTTTATAATTATTATTTAATTAATAATCATCACTTAATTTTATACCACTGTGAACTGAGCAAGAGTGCAGCTTTATCATTTGGTCTACTTGCTTATCCTTTGGATACATTTTTAGGACTATACCAAAACAGACTTAAATGTTTCATAGAAGACACTCAAACAGTTTATTGTGTACATCAGTAAGTATAACAATACCATCTAACAATGTTAAAAATGTAAACAAGCCAACACTTGGCATAAGTCCTACCCATTCAAATCATTACATAAACTTTTTAATTACAGAATGGAAAATCCAAACAGAGGGGCACAATAAACTGTAGAAATAAACTTTAAAAAAGGAGGAAAAAAACTGTGGGCTGATGAAAAGATTCTCCAATACCTATCATCATGTAACTGAGAAATCTGTACAAGTCAAGTATACTTAAATATCAGATTACTGGTCCCACAAATGTGGTGTATGGATGGGTTTTTATTACCCCTCGGCCGAGGGGTATTGTAATCGTTTGGTTGTCTGTCCATCTGTCTCTCCATTCAACGATGTAACAACATCTGAAGAATGCATTGAGATATCTGCACCAAATTTATACTGTAGATGCATCTTGACATGGAGCAGAAGCCTATTGAAAATGGGTGGAATTGACCTAAATTTACAAGGTCAAATGGCAACATGTCTTTTCAGCAACATCTGAAGAATGCATTGACATATCTGCACCAACTTTATACTGTGGATGTATCTATAGCCTACTGAAAATATTCAAGTATGTATTAGAATATATGTGAATATGATTATATATTCTTTGTGATATGTCCACCAGTAGGGGGCACTATAACAATGGCCAATACCCTTGAAGTGGGTTACCTAGCAACAGTTAAACAATAGGACCGCGTTGCCATGGTGTCAAATGTCATGTGCAGAAACAGACATGTCAGCTGAGAGGTTATTCAACTGAAAATGCCAGTGGAATTTACCAATAAAGTAAAGGAATGAACTAGGAACTCAGAGATAAGTTTATTACACCAATATTTGTACCACATCTAAAACCCTCGGTTCCCCACACATTAACCTGCATGTGGGTTATCCAGCCCTGGTTAACACATACAGCAAAATAGCTGCATTCTGGCCGTGGGGTCTTAGTGCACAGCACGTTATGTTTTCTGTTTGCATGCAAATGTTTACTAAGGGCCCCAGCTGAGTGCCTGAGAGTTCCTTTAAGTTCAATCTAATTTATAGACGTCTAGTTTAGGTGACAATTACATGAGTATGAAGGCTAAACATGACATGAAAACAGTGCTTCACCTAATGAGATTGTACCAAAAGCAACAGTTTTCAGAAACTATAATTTTTCAACCTATAATACTGATGTCTGAAACTAAATGAATTTGTAAACATTGAAAGACATACTAATCATCAATGTTAACTTTTATCGTCCCCATAGAGAAATTCATTCTCTGCATTTAACTAGTCCAAATAAATTAGGAGCAGTGGGCTACTTTGTGAGGTATCTAAGAACTAGCTACAGATCTACATGCTCCCTTAGTACCTTAGGAGTCTTACTATCAGCCACATGCTAATAATCTTGAGTGTGACATGTATGCAGACTATGATGACGATACAAACTTAATTTCAGGCCATCGCACAACTGACAAGAAAGTACATGAAACAAACATCAGTGCATGTGCTGCACTGCTGCAATACTTGTACCAATGGAGCCAACCATTACAAAATGGTACATATGTTTATGGAATAAATATACATACTGGATTTAGAATAGCATTTTTATTAACCCTCGGCTCAGGGGTATTGTAATCGTTTGGTCATCTGCCTGTCTGTCCGTCTGTCCATTCAACGACGTAACGACATTATCTGAAGAATGCATTGAGATATCCCCACCAAATGTATACTGTAGATGCATCTTGGCATGGAGCAGAAGCCTATTGAAAATGGTTTGACCTTGACCTATTTCTTCAAGATCAAATGGCGACATGTCTTTCAACCACAAAATTGCATTATCTGAAGAATGCACTGAAATATCTGCACCAAATGTATACTGTAGACGCATCTTGGCATAAAAAAAACATGACTTGACAATGGGTGACCTTGACCTATTTTTTTTAAGGTCGAAAAGCAACATGTCTTTACAACCACAAAACTGTATTATCTGAAGAATGCATTGAAACATCTGCACCAAATTTACACTGTGGGTGCATCTTGCCATGGAGCATAAGCCTATTGAAAATAGCTCCATTCTGGCCAAGGGGTGTGAGTGCGCAGCACGTTATGCGTAGTTATGTAAGCATACCTGTCATGTTGACCAATGCATCACTTCATGCCGATTCCTACTGGTTGTTAAGTAAATGTTTGCTTGTGGTTCTCATCATTGGGGGAAAAAAAATGTTTTTGATGACCCTTTAACAATTGTCTCAGCTCAGCTTCATAGCAGCTCCATTTCAGTCAGGCCAGGTAGATCTGCTAGGACACAGAGCTGAGACGGAGGGAAGCAAACCTGGTCCACCTACTGGAACAGGACTGGAGAAATGATTTTGTCATGATGACAGACACAAAATAGGGCAACACAAACCAGGTGACTAAGCAGAACCTTTGTCAGTCTGTCGTTTCTCCACACAACAGACTGCTGCATATAAAACTATGCAGCTCCAGAAATATGAACACCTGTAGAGTAGTATTGTATGGATGCCAGCCCAGATTTTTAAAAAAACTAACAAAAAACTACACCCTGGGCTAACAGGCATGTCAAATATACATAACCATGCATCATTTGACAGGAATAAAATGCTGTGCTAATTGTACATGATAAAAAAGAGAGGACAGACAAAAGTGCTAATTTTGTCATTTTTAGAATCTAGCTACTAAGCTTCATCCAGGCTGCTGGCACGGAAACAACTTTTTATATATATTCCATTGTTTTATGAGTTTGTAGAATAGGAGCATTAGGAAAAAAAGGAAAGAAAACAAGCTAGCACTACAGCCTGTGCTATTAGTTTGGACTTACTTCATTTTCTAAAAGCTGCTATAATAGTACCCAGACACAGTAAACTGGGGAAGAGAGAGCCAGTTGATGCCTTGATTGTTTTCACACACTATCAACCTTAAATGTCTTGGTGGGG
The DNA here is from genome assembly GCA_037367365.1 of Apogon talboti. Lineage (NCBI taxonomy): Eukaryota > Metazoa > Chordata > Actinopteri > Kurtiformes > Apogonidae > Apogon > Apogon talboti. Next base: position 48,499,360 of record JAPQRQ010000005.1, read on the forward strand.
TTTTGTGCAGATGCCTGGGGAAGCATCCCATTTGTCCCTATTGCCAAAAGAGAAACAGAAAAACAGAAGAGTAACTTGGGCTGTGAGACTTTAAGACTGCAGGAAAAGAGCTGCTTGGGCTTTTCTTTGTGTCTAAGTGGATCCAGATGCTGCAAGCGCAGCCCC
>JAPQRQ010000005.1:48499954-48528333 GCA_037367365.1 Apogon talboti
CACCCCCCCCTAGTATTATGAAGAAGAGCTTAACATAACACAAAAGGACAGCATAGCATACTAGTACTGGTTGACTGCACAGATTAGGAAAAAATCAACAAGACAACAGTGACCAGACAATGCCTATATGAAATATATGTTAAGTGTAGTATATAGACACCCAAAGAAATCTTAAGTCCGGGGGAAAAAAATACGAGAATTCGCATTTAGCAATTGTGTATAAAAATTAAAAAAAAAAAAAAAAAAAAAAAGAAACTGGAACACAAAGCAAAAAATAGAGTGGGCAATTTAAGTAGACCATGGATGCCCGTTTTTGTAAACTTCCCTTGCCATGCATCCCCTAATGTTCTAATTGGGATTTAGATCAGGGGAACACAGGATGGTCCAAAAGAGCAATGTTATTCTCCTGGAAGAAGTCCTTTGTCAGACAGGCACTGTGAGCTGCAGCATTGTCCTGTTGAATGACCCAGTCATTACCACACAGATGAGGGCCTTCAGTTAAGAGGGATGCACACTGCAACATCTCCACATAGCCAGCTGCTGTTTGATGCCTCTGCATAACATGAAGCTCCATTGTTCCTTTGAAGGAAAAAGCACCCCAGATCATGATGGTGCCCCCTCCACTGTGCCGCGTAGAAAACAGCTCAAGTGGGATCTCCTTGTCATGCCAGTAACGTTGGAGGAGACATGATCTTTCAAAAAAAATTTAAATGACTGTTATGGCGTCCAAGCTCAGCAGTGATGGTGCGTTGTGAGAGGCCTTGCTTGTGCAGCTCAACAATCCTGCTGTGTTCAGAGAGAAAGCCTTTTTACCTTTGCCATCACGAAGTCATGACGGTGTGAATGCCTGAAACAAAATAACATGGAAGGCAGAATTTTGCACAGATTTTGCCATTTTTTTTTAAAATCAAAATTTTTATTCAGAACATTCACAAAACATGTTTCACAGGACATCATGAATACAATGTACAGGGTTCTCTTTTTTCTGGTAACATAGGGGTGGCATATTGCTCATAGAAAGAGAAAAAATAAAGAAAGAAAAAAAAGAAAGAAAAGTAAATAGTGAATCTTTGTTGCATGTATATCATCATATAAATATAGACTTTCCAATTAGTGTAAAAGCCATGCTTCTCATGGCCATCCTACTTTTGCAGAATATTAACAAAAATAGTAGGGCTGCAACTAAGGATAATTTTAATAATTAGTCTGTAGATTATTTTAATAACTAATTGATTCATCGGATAAACACAAAAAACTCAATTCTCAAAGAACGGTATTTTAACCCAGAACAGACAAGTCAATAATGATTACATCCCAATGGCTTTGGGTATAGTTAACAAGCACCAGCCCGCTACCTAGCCTTGTTATGGCTAGAGACTAGCAAGCTATAGTCTTCAACCAGCTCCAGTTATATAGGCTTTCAAACCAGTGTTGTATGTATTAGTTCCAGTAAAAGATAGGTAACGTTAGTCAGGTGGCCTGATAAACGGAGATGGATGAAAACGTTATAATTACGATGATAGTGTCTAACTAGCTAGCGGGCTAAAGTAATCACGACACATAGGCTATCTTAGGCTGGGTTTGCGCCATGTTCCCTTTGGCTGCGGCAGCATTTTTAATAAGGCTTTTATTTTGAAAAAAAACATCCTGTGTGTGTCTTTGAGAAAGACTAATTTTTAATGAATGACAAGTGTACAAACAGTTGAGCATTTCATCATAAAAATTAAGTGATTAATGCTCATTATTTAGCATTTTTAATAAGGCTTTTATTTTGAAAAAAAACGTATTCTGCAAGTTTGAGGGCTTATAAAAAAAAACAAAAAAACACCGTTATTACAAAGTAAGGAGATAACTGTTTTGATAAGGGTTTACTCTATCTTTGCTGACATTTGGAAGCCGGTACAGCAAACGGCCTCAGAGGAGAGGATGTTTTTATGTTTTACGTTGAAAGGCAAATTGCTCACTTCCTGTTGGAGTTAGCTCATGGGTGTCAGTGTATGATTTGTCGGGCTCGATGAGACAAAAATTTTTGTGACAGTGGGGTCAAAAGTCAATGACGTGTGCGTAAACGCACGTGATTGGCCTGAATGGGCTTCGCCCATTGAATCTCATTCATTCCAAGCAGTTTTAAATATGCGGTTTGTATAAATAACGTATAAATATGTATGCCGTGACTGAATATGAGTGACAGTGGGGATAATGGTCCAAGACAAGTGCATTGTGCGCACATTTGTGGACGTGCTCCGCACAGCAGACACAATAGGCCCTGCGCCAGCATCGCTTGGCCCCTAATAACCCAATAACCTTTTTGAAATTTTTGATGAACAAGGGGTACATGCACTTCTGCACGCAGAACAAAATACGGCCTGAGAGGGAACTCAAGCTAAACATCAATCGTTTACAGCAATGTACAATAGTCAGGATGTTCGGTTATGTCCAAAGTGGCACACACATACACACACAGAATAGAGCAGTTAACCATTATAACACACAAAATTCAGAGAAAACTATAACATCTCGAGGAAATGCACGTCTAATTCTACTCTCTAAATAGAGTACAGTCTAAGAACATGTTATATGCTATATTTTTGTGTGGTTGAGGATTGTCTGCAGATCTACATTTGAGTTAGCTACTCATTTTGGCTTTGTCATTCTCGGACTATAAAATGTAAAAAAAAATATAATATATACTTCTGTAATCAAAGAATGAGAGTACAACAATAAGAAGGAAAGAAAGCAAGAAAGAGGTAGGGACAGGGATCACACCAGTTATTTGAGAGAGGAATGTGTAAGAGGTCACATTCTTCACCCACTGCTGTGGCTTGCCCCATGTTATCCTCTCTCTCTCTCTCTCTCTGCAAAATAGGCAATATTACTCAAGGCACCTCTGGTGCAACAGATCACATAATATGTGAATTACAAGGAAATAAGTAAACTATGATATGAGTCAGAGGAGGAAGACATCTTAGTCCTGGCCCATCAAAAAAAATCAAGACTACATTACACCGTTCATGCTGTAAACCAGACTGTATTGCATTTAAAAACACGTGCTCATGCACAGTCCATTGGCTTGATTGATGTAAGCTGGATGTTTTACCTTACTGAATATAAACACATGTAATTCTAAGGAATTACATGTTTATAGTGGCATAATAAATCAAACTATATGTTACATGGGCTCCTTTTACATACTACCTATGTTAACACATTTACTTGATAAAACTTGATATTGTCATGATACTGCTGTTTTAGAAATGAAAATCATTAAATGCAATCTATCGGACACCCTTTTAAGCAAATTTTTACATCACCATATGAACGCTAAAATCATCTTCCCGAGTGTGCCAAGTCTGTGTGAACATGGATCAAAAGAATTACAGGACTATTTTTACATGCACAACAGACACAGCTGCTTAGTCATTAGCTGATGCAGTAATAAAGAGCACGCCTGCCCAGATGGTCAAGACTTAATGAGTGGAGGAAACACTTACACCCTTATTAAGGGACAAATGTCTTAGCCACCCACATATACACACACACCCACCCACCCACAAAGACACAATAATACAGACAGACAAAGAACCTCTCAATTGTTCACAAAAGATCAGTTTGTTTGTGCCATCTTTTGTTTAAGGCACAGTATTAATACTAGCAGACCATATCCATTAGTGAGTAGACATGGCCAGCCTCAGTAAGGACAAGCCACCAGAGGACTAACAGCTGGCCCGAATGAGACCATGAACTGCCTGCTGCATGGGTGCTGACACAAGTGCACATATATGCACACACACTCTGACACGCACAGAGACACCCCTCCCATCTTCAGGACCCACAGGGATCATGAAAGGAGATTTTGTGTCTAGACTGTATAGATTCCATGAGTTCCAGCCAAGAAAGAACGAGTTAGAGACCAAAAGAGAAATGGGTTCACTTACTGCATGCACAATAAACTCAACTGCTGTAGGAAAAACACACAAAGAAATCAAATGATGTCACTGAAATGCTAGATGAACGGAGGGGGCTGACTCTACCATCGGCCTTGAGTACAACTTGAAATGTGTTAACCAACATCACTTAAAATTAGCAATCAAGCATTTTTTTTTTAATGATACAGATGATTAGTGATCAATGAAACAAATATTTGATGTGGAACTATTCATTGTGAATACATATATCTATATGTAAAGTGTCATGAGATAACTTCTGTTATGATTTTGCGCTATATAAATAAAAATTTGATTTGATATATCCAGCCGTTGCCTATCAGTGATCCTTTATTTTTTTGGAAACTATTTTTATTTTTAAAAAATAATGCACATTCATAGCACTGCAAGTGCTATTTTTTACTATTAATGGTATTGCAGAAATATGGCAGTTTTAGCAAAGAAAACCCATTTCTGAATCATGTTTCATTTTTCAGTTCAATTAGACAGAAAAAAAACTATTACTGCCACTGTTCTGTTATACATAAAAGGTTAATTTAAGTCTTAAAAAATGTACAGATCATTTAGTTTTTGTTTTATAGATTTTCACGTGTTTAGCTCCATCTAGTGGTTAAATCCGGTAGTCCCAACTAAAGTGCATTGTATACCTCCGCCAAGGGCAAGGAGGTTATGTATTCACCAGGGTGTGTTTGTCTATTTGTTAGCAACATAACGCAAAAAGTTATGGACAGATTTTAAAGACATTTTCAGGAAATGTCCGAAATGGGACAAGGAACAAATGATAAGATTTTGGGGGTGATCCAGATCATCGTCTGGATCCAGGATGAATATATATTTTTTGCAATATGGCCCAATACCCTTGAAGTGGGTTACCCAGCAACAGACAAACAATAGGGCAATAGACTTATAAACTGCTGTTATTACAGAGAGCTGCCTTGGCGGAGGTCTGCACTGGGTGCTTTTCTAATTTTAAATAAAGTAAATTTTAATGGAAGTAACAGCGGAACAGAAAATGATGTCAGCACGCAGCCAGCCGTGAGACCACAATTTTCTTGTATTTTGAAGTTGCTTCGCCAGTGCATATTCTTTCTATGTGTTGTAGAAATGTAACCTTTACTTTGTATTAATTCTAAACAATAAGATATTTGACTATAAGTGTGGCAATGTAATATGCTAATTAACTGTGAAGTACGGGGTGGTTAAAATGGCATCCACAGCATGGGACATATTGTTCAGATATTTTCATGTGTTAGCGGAGGCAGCGCACTACATTATTCATCTAAAAGCATTTTATATATTTTATATTAGTGATATTTTTATGCCTTTCCAGTTTCACCCTTTTGAGTGTCATTAAACCTGCTGTGCTGAGACACACTTCAGAGTCTGCAGAGTCAGAGACTGGTGTTATTAGCCATGATAACCATAATGGCACACTGAAACAGCGGCATCCATACAGGGAGATTCCATGGTCATCCCCCACAATCAGAGTGAATCTATGCTCACCACTACTATGCCTCAAGCAGCACGGCATACAGCAGTGTCCCAGCAGTCATCAGCAGGACAACGCAACTTTGACCGACAAGACACCGTCCCACAAGACGCCATCTATCAGGGCGACATCCGAGAGCTGAATCGGACAGTGCGTCATCTGACAAGATTCCTCCATCTAGCAAAGCAGCTTACTACAAGGTCTGGTCAGAGGCTGGGTCCACCAGTTCCGCCACAGCTAAGGCAAGAGCAAGAGCTGAGGCAGCAAAGGCTTGTTTTAGTTTTGCAGAAAAAGAAATGAACTTAAAAGTTGAAAAAGCCTAACTTGAAGTATCTATTGAGTTATTACTACAAGAGAAAAATGTAGCTTCAGCCATAGCAGAAGCAAAGGCATATGAGGCAGCTGTCGCCTCACAGTTAAATGTTAAAAGTAACCCATCTCCTTCTGAAACAGCTGAGTGCAAAGAGTAGTCACTTTTACATAGAGATCCCGGAAAAGAGATGGTGATCCCACCTTTTTTCCACCATTGACCAATTTCCACAGCCAAGCCAAAGGAGTAACAGAGGTGAGACAGCCTGGACTTTTACACAGCAGACCTGCATTCCGGAATCAAAGGGGCAGCAACGCAGCGCAGCACAGCACAGCACAGCACAGCGACGCAACGTAGCGCAGCGACGCAGCGCATAGTGGGACGTATAACTTCCGTGTTGGAAATACCCAGAGTATAGCGGTGTTGGCCCTCAAAACAACTCCAGAGTCGGCCCGTCTTTCACCATTTCACAAATGTTAGCATGGATAGAGTCCTCCACCCGAAGTGACAACAGCTTACGGATCTTGGCATCTCGCCAATTCCAAATCTTTCTGGTCGCGTTGATATGTTTGTTTACTGTACAAGGCCCGTGCTCATTTTTAAATCCCCCCAGCGCGGGGGTTGCACGTGTAATATGTGATCCAAAACGTCACACCTTGGTTGTGGAACGAGAAGTGTTCCTTTTAAATAGTGTTCTGGAATCACGATTCCACCTTTATCACAGCTCTGTTACTACCCCCAGAGGCATTACAGAGTGGTGACAGAGGTGGGACTAAATGATCCCACAATTTCGTTTACAGAGACGTTGTTCCGGAATAAAGGTGAAATATTCCCAGAAGTGCAGTGTAAAAAGAGCTAGTATGTCCTAATCCAAGCAGCATTTGTGAACAAAGAGCAGTTAGAGCCATTGCCAAACAGTAAAACATCCATAGAGTGTAGGCAAGAACATACTACTAATGACTTTTTACAAGTCAGCAGGGAAAATGACAACACACGTCTGTCAAAATGCTTCCCACCTAAATCCCGACTATTCTCAGTACACTTCCGCAGCTATGTACTCTCGTCCCATTAAACATGGCAATACCAGCTGGTCCCACAAGGTGTCAGCATCCACCCATTATAATGCTACTATGCCTTCTCACCAGGAGCCCAGGGACAATAATGCAAATGACTTTATTAGCTACTTTGCTCATAGAGAAATAGTTGCAACAGGGCTACTTCAATTTAATGATAAGCCTCAAAACTTTAGTGCATGGAAACACTCTTTCAACAATACAATCAGAGGATCCGACTTAACAGCAAGTGAGGAGACGGACTTGATGTTTAAGTGGCTGCTGAGCACACGTAGCAAATCAGAAGCATATACATTAATAATCCTGTTGCAGGTCTTGAAATAATTTGGGATAGACTTGAATAATGTTATGGTTCAGCTGAAGCTATTGAAGATGCCCTATTCAAAAGAGTAGATTAATTTCCAAAATTCACAACCAAAGACTATGTTAAACTTAGAAAGTTTAATGACTTGCTAATGAAAATGCAATGTGCTAAAGCTGAAGGAGACCTTCCTAGCCTCTGATTCCAAGACACCGTGAGGGGACCATAGGATTTTATGGTCCAGAAGCTCCCATTTAACTGTGAAAAATTGCTTTTATTACTTGCGGAATATTTCAAAACTGAGGTCTACGGTTTCAAAAACTGAAATGGAAAGGATCATACATGCTTTTGTTTCTTCCTGCATTGATTATCGCAATGCTCTTTTTATGCTTTTTAACAAAAAAGCTGTCGAACGCCTACAGTCTGTGCAAAATGCAGCAGCAGCAAGGCTTTTAACTGGAATCAAGAAAGGGGATTACATTACCCCAGTTTTATTTTCCCTGCATTGGTTGCAAGTCAGTTTTAGAATTCAGTTTAAGATTTTAGTTCTTACCTTTAGAGCCCTTCACGATTAAGCCCCTTTATACATAGTCGAGCTCCTGAAACCCTATTCTCCCTCGCGCTTATTAAGGTAATCAAACCAGAGACTCTTGATGGTTCCTGACACCCAATTTAAAACCAGAGGAGAGCGCTCTTTCCAAGCTCGTGCTCCACGCCTTTGGAATGCACTACCTCTAACTCTACGTTGCATAGAGTCCATTGACTCCTTTAAGATGGAGCTTAAAACGTATCTTTTCAGGCAGGGGTTTAGCCCAGGTTGATGTTTTTCGTTTTGAGCTTGTGTTATTGTCTGTTGCTCTGTACCATTGTTTTGTTTTTATCTTAGTATGACATTTTATTCTCATCTGTAAAGCACTTTGTGATTTTATCTGTGAAAAGCGCTATACAAATAAAATGTACTTACTTGCAGGAAAAGTGGGTATCAGTTGGAGAAAAATACAAACATCAGGACTGCGTTGCTTATCCATCATTCAACATTTTTGTAGACTTTGTGACACAGGAGGCTAATGCTACAAATGATCTTAGCTTCCAATTCTCTTCACGTCAACGTTTCCCCCCAAATCAGAAAAACCACACTGGAGAGTGAGCAGACAAAGAGAAATATCAGTTCACAAAACCAGTTTCTGGCTCCAACTCAGACATACAAACAAATAAACAAAAAAGTAGACAATTCAAGACAATGCATTTGTCAAGATAACAGAGGAAGGTCTAACAAGGGACAAAAACAGTAAATGGACAGCTCTGTTACCATTCAAATCACCTCATCCTAAACTGCCAAACAATAAGCCACAAGCACCAATCCGCCTTAGGTCACTCGTCCGCAACTTTCGGAGAAAGGATGAAACTAAAGAGCATTTCATCAGCTTCATGGACAAAATATTGCAAAATAGACATGCAGAAATTGCTCTTCCTTTACAAGATGGAGAGGAATGTTGGTATTTGCCGTTGATTAGTGTCTACCACCCGAGAAAACCCCAACAGGTTAGGGTCGTCTGACAGCAGCACCAAGCATGAAGGTGTGTCATTAAACAATGCGTTGTTAACCGGACCTGACCTTCACAACTCGCTGCACGGGGTCTTAATGCGCTTCAGGAAGGAAGCTGTTGCATTCACAGCAGACACTGCTTCAGTGTTCATGAGGAAGACAGGAAGTGCTTTTGCTTTTTGTGGTTTGGCAACAATGACCGATGGCTCTAACTGCTCTATAAAGACATTATAGAGTACCGAAAGATCGTTCACGTTTTTTGGGAACTCCCTATCTCCAGCAGTCACAATCTATGGCCTACATCAGTCTGTCCTACGCTGTGATCTAGAATCCATCAAACAATTCGTCACATGGGACTTCTCTGTGGATGACGGGCTTAAATCCCTACCCCCATCGAAAATGCTGTGTCACTTTTGCAAAGGACCTGTGACACACTTCCAAAATCAAACCTCAGGTTGCATAAAATCGCAACCAACAGAAAGGAAAACTTGGAAGCATTCCTGTCCCAAGACCACGCAAAAGATCTCAAAGATTTAGATTTTAAAGCGGACTCTGTCCCCATGCAATGTAGTCTTGGCATTCTTTGGGACATTAAAAAAAAGACTGTTTTACCTTTAAGACATCAGTTGAGACTAAGCCTTTCACTAGGCAAGGCGTTTTATCTACAATAAATAGTCTTTATGATCCGCTAGGCTTTGTAGCACCAGTCACTATTCAGGGAAAGTCTATCCTATGTGAACTCACAGTCGAGAATGGAGATTGGGATGCTCCATTGCCTGCAAGAATGGAAGAAACCTGGACACTCTGGAAAGACTCACTCGAAAAACTGTCTGAACTGGCAATCCCAAGAGTGTACACAGACATTTCCCCTTCTACCACTCAAAAGAAAGAACTGTGTTTTTTCTCACGCATCCACTAAGGCAGTAGCAGCAGTGGCCTATCTAAAAGTTACAGGTGCAGTAGGAAACTATGAGGTTGGCTTTGTTGTGGGTAAAGCAAAGTTAGCGACACACCCTGATCAGACCATACCAAGATTAGAACTTAGCGCCTCTGTGTTAGCAGTAGAGCTTGCAGAGCTAATCTCAGACAAGCGAGACATTGAACTAAAGAACACTACATTCTATACAGACAGCAAAGTCGTTTTAAGTTGAATGAAACACGTAGATTTTATGTCTATGTTAGCAACCATGCCAACAGAATCCCTGGGTCATCTCAGCCAAGTCAGTGGCATTACATAGCCAGCAGTCAGAACCCCACATGCTGCACGTTCTGTTCCTGCTACCAGCTGCCCTTTACTAACTGGCTCTCTGGCTGAGACATTTTGTTACGAAACCAGAACTTTGCTAAAGACACATATGAGCTTGTTGAGCCCAACATTGAGTAAGAAAGTTAGACCGCAGGTATCCGCACTCAAAACTACTACCTATTCCAACATCTTGGCTCTCACAGATTTTCAAAGTTTTCTACTTGAAAGACACTTACATGTGCATTTGCTCATCTACTGCACATCATTAACACATTTATTGCTTCTCACAAACCCAACCAGTGTTGTAGCTGGCATTATTGTGAAATAGGACTCACTGCAGCTGAGCTTAACCAAGCCCAAAATGCTATCATCCGAGCAGTGCAACAGGACGAGTAAGCTGATGAGATAAAGTGTATACAAAAACAAGAAATGCTTCCCAAAACCAGTCCTTTCAAGAACCTAGACCCCTCCTTGGATGAAAATGGACTCTTGCCAGTAGGCGGTCGCATCGCCAACTCAATCATAAACAAAAATGAAAAGAATCCTCTCATCGTTCCTGGCTACCATCATGTTTCAGCTCTTATCACTATGCACTACCACGCGCAAACTCATCACCAAGGACGCTTGTTCACAGAAGGAGCTGTGTGTGCTGCAGGATGGTGGATTGTTGGAGGGAAAAGAAAGGTAGGCACAATCAAATATCCTTGCGTAATGTGCAAACACCTTCAAGCTCCTCTTAGTATTCAGAAATGTCTAACCTCCCTCCAGAACGTCTCTCAACACACCCTCCCTTCACAAAAATGGGCATAGATGTGTTCAGCCCACGGTTTGTGTCTTCAAAGAGAAACCAGAGGATATGTTATACAAAACAAGAGGTGGGCTGTCATTTTCACATGTTTAAGTATTCACGTGTTTCACATTGAAGTAATGGAGTCACTTGACACATCCAGTTTTATTAATGCACTTAGATGGTTTCTAGCTATTAGGGGACCTGTGAAAACCATTTGCTCTGATAGGGACACAAACTTTGTCAGTGCATGCACAGAACTCAAAACCCCCTCAAACATGGACACTACAGCTGTACAAACCTACTTGAAAGAACAAGGATGTACATGGACTTTTAACGCGCCTCCTGCTTCCCACTTTGGCGGATTGTGGGAAAGGATGGTCGGTCTCGCACAGAGAATATTGGACACTATATTTTTCCAGCTCAAGAACACAAAGCTCACTCACGAGGTTCTCGCCACCTTTATGGCAGAGAGGTGTCCATTATTATAAGCGCTAGGCCCACTGTTCCCATTTCAACCGACCCTTGTGATCCACTTGTTCTGATTCCAGCAACTATTCTCACGCAGAAAGGGACACCACTCCAAGCACCAGCAGGCAACTTTTCAGTGTTGGAACTTTACAAACATCAGTAGCGCCAGGTCCAGTACCTGTCAAACACCTTTTGGGACAAGTGGAAAAAAGAATTCCTGTCCACACTTCAGCCAAGGCGCAAGTGGCAGTCCAACCAACCTAATGTGACCCCAGGAAGTGCTGTGGTTCTCAAGGACAGTCAAATACCCAGAAATGAATGGCCTCTTGGACTCCTAACTCAGATGTTTCCATTTAAAGATAGTAAAGGCCATACAGTAGAGGTCAAACTTGCTAGATCCGGTGGTATTATATTTGTTACTAAGCCAATTACAGAAATTGTTGTGCTAGTCCCCTTGTAATAATTGTTAACTTAAACTTAACTGTGGCGTTAAATCACGCCAGGCGGGGAGTGTTCTGGTATACACTCCTGATCAAAATTTTAAGACCAGTTGAAAAAAAAGAATTCCCATTTTTCACTGTTGGATCTTAAAAAGCTTCTAAGTAGTTTCAAAATGCAAAAAGAAGAAATGGGAGTGAGACAAAAAAAATTTTGAGAACGTAATTTATTGAAAACATCAAACTGAAAAAGGGTGTTCATCTGCCAATCAAAAATTTAAGACCACAGCTCAAAAAAAAACAGAAGCCCCCATAAATTAGAAATAAAAGTTTCAAAAAAGGACTCAGTAATGAGTAGCTCCACCGTTCTTGTTGATCACTTCAAAAAAGTTGTTTTGGCATGCTTGATGCGAGTGTTTCCAGATGGCAAGTGGGAATGTTGCTCCAGGTGGTGAAGATGGTTTCATGGAGGTCATTCACTGTCTGGAACTAATGTCCATTTTTATTAACTTCCCTTGCCATCCATCCCCAAATGTTCTCAATTGGATTTAGATCAGGGGAACATGCATGATGGTCCAAAAGAGTGACGTTATTCCCCTGGAAGAAGTTCTTTGTCAGGCAGGCATTGTGAACTGCAGCGTTTTCCTGTTGAAAAACCCAGTCATTACCACACAGATGAAGGCCCTCAGTCATGAGGGATGCCCCCTGCGACATCTCCATATAGCCAGCTGCCGTTTGACACCCCTGCACAACCTAAAGCTCCATTGTTCCACTAAAGGAAAAAGCACCCCCAGATCATAATGGCACCCCCTCACTGTGCCATGTAGAAAATACCTCAAGTGGGATCTCCTTAGGCCCTTTTCCACTGCAGCAACTTTTCCAGGAACTTTGAGCATTACCAGGAACTTTGAAAAACCCTGGTACTTTTCCATCTAAATTACTCGGGTAAAAAAAACAAAACAAAATATACTTTCCCTCGCCCACAAAATTTACCAGAAAAAGATCCTGATAGGGAGGTGGTACTTCTCAGATTACCCAGAATTCTTGGGGGCTGTATACTGGGGAATGCTGACTGGTGGACTACACTTGCAGTGTTCCACATTCCGTTCAGCCCGCATTAAGCCAATGTTTGGCAGCAAACTTTCCTTTGTTTATTTTATTTCCCCCTTCATCTTTTGAGATTGACAGTAACATTGTGATAATTCAGAAAATATTGACCAAAAAAGTGGACAAACAACGAGGTCCAGGCTCTTCTGAGCATATTAGCGGAGGAGGAAATTCAGAGGCACTGCAGCAACTAAGGATTCGGCGACTTTGTTGCTTGAAGCCATAAGGTAAGAAGCTTTATTGTCATTATATTAACAAAAGGCATCAACATCCATGCACCAAGAAACAGCAATAGACCAGCGCACTGAAGGTAAATCACAGAAATAATCACTATTTAGTTCATTACATGCTGTAACAGTAGTCAGGAGCACACCAGCTGTTTAGTTAGCCAAAAGTCAGGTTAACCTAATGCTAATGCTAACTGGTCAACAGTCTGACGCTAAACCTAAATCATGGACAGAGAACTGGATGTATTCATGTTGTCGCCTTGAGCTGAACACTGATTTATTCTTTATGTATTGTGATTTCCAGGTGAAATGGAGTGGACAGACTCGCCGTCTGTTTGTGATGGTTCTGAGCTCGTTTGTGCCCTCAGCTTCAAGCAGCCCTCGTCCAAGCTTGTCCACACACTTGGCTTTCACTTTGCAAATGACTAAACTCTCTCTCTCTCTCTCTCACACACACACACACACACACACACACACACACACACACACATCTACCTACCTCTGGGAGTTAGCTGACCCCTCTGATAGCTGTGTCATGACTAACTGTCTAGTCAGTCAATCCTATATTATAATGTGTTTTGACCACACTTGAAGCCTTGCAAGACTAAACTACAGACACATACCAGAGAAAAATTAAGCTTATGTGGAAAAATAAGTCCCCTGCTGTACCTGACTGAAACTTATTGAAAAAGAGGGCATTATGTTCCGACATTTTCTGCATCCTATTTCATCAGGAGGATGGCCACAGGTTGGCACTGTTGAGTATGTGGTGTAGACATCTGGGGTTGATCAGCAGCCAATCACATACTGAAAACACCATCTGTTCCAGCTGTTGCTGTTTATGAGTAGTACAAAAATGTGATGTTTAGAATTTAGTGACACTGAGCAAAGATACTGTGCAAGATATTAAAAAAATAAAGTAATTTTTTTAAACTATCTTGTGTCATTAGTTAATGTATTTGCATTTGCAAAGATCTTGCCTTCAAAATGAAGCCAATGTAGCAGTAGTCATATCACTGACTGCTAGTGAGGTTAGGTCCAAAAGGCCCTTCCTCCCTTAGACCATTTCCTGAACCATTGATCATTCAATCAAAGGAAGGGAAAAATCATTAAATTTTTCTCTAAAAATACTACATCTCTAACTTTTTTCAATGGCTCATTGTGGTTTCATTTGTTTGTCTCTGGAACCTCTAATAAGTAAGCTGGTGGTCCATCCTTACAGTATAGATCTCAGGTAAAATAGCCTCACTGACCTGCCAAGTCAGACTTTTGGAATTTCTCTTTATTGAACAAAATACTTCTTTACCTGACAGACAGTGTCATTGTACTTGTGGTTAATAAGTTCCACAAACCAGACTTTAGAATGAACTAACTCAGCATCAGTTTTTCATTTTACCAAGTCAGGAAGCAAACACTTTGCTTTACTGATGACCTCTCACAGATGGATCTGCCCCTTTTGTCTAAATATGGTCAGTTCTGGTAACAAAAAGCTAGCATGCTATGGCTAGATCACAAACTACTAGCTTCAAAACAGCATGTTGGAAAACAGTAGTTCGCTTCATGACTCCTCTGTCCACTATTTATATACAGCCCATGGATTGAATCCAAACCCAACAAAAGCATTTTAAAGCATCACTTTTTACAATAACTAAAAATGCATTCCAGTGATTAACCAGGGATGGGTGGAGATGTATAATGACAAAAATGAAAAAACGAAAAAGCAAAACAAAACAGAAGTTCCCATAAAATCAATTAAACATGGCTCTATAGATATTTGGGAGTGTAAAAAAGATGTTTTTTCCTTTGAAAGTAAATTGTCCAAATCCTGATTTGCTTTTCCATTTCCTCTCTCCTATGTTTTTGGGAATGTCAGGAAAACAAACACAAAGACAACATTCCTTTGTTAAAGAACTGTACATAAGAAATGCACTTCCTATTTTTTGTCCAAAAGATCTCAGACTTGCCAGTGGTCAGATTTTGTTGTCAAGAGCTGTGAAAACTGGACAAAATACAAAATTCAGGGTACAAAAAAGTGCCAGGTATAAAATATCTTAAACTTAATAAATGTGAACTAGAATTACAAAGAGCGACTGCAGACCTCCACCCAGACCGAGTCTAGTCTTCTCATAGCATTATTAAACTGCAAATAAAGCAGTAAATTAGGACTTATTTTTTTGTCAGCTGATGCCACTGGGACCAAAGGGCTTAGGGGCTTTACACTGAAATGAAGCAAATAAAATCAGATGCCAAAAAAAAAAAAAAAGTGGTAAAATCATGGTCCTTCTTATAACACTTGAATTGCAACATGTTGAATAGAGGCTCCACATAGATTAGTGCATTTTAATTTTTAAACATTTTCAAATAAAATCCCTTTTAGCATTTTACTGTGTTTTTGCAAATATTCCAAAATGGCTGGTGCAGATACTACATGAGCAGGTGAACCAATATCAATGCTGGACACAGGAATTTTTGTAAATAGTTTAAATATTTTCGGACTAACATATGCAGCACTCAAGCAGAAACAATGCCATACATAACTGTTACACTTCTCTTGGAGGTAAAAAAAAAAAAGAAAAAAGAAACGTACTATGTTTACCATTTTGACTAATCTATCAATTGATTATTCATGCACATCCCTACCTGTTACCTTTCTAAATTAGTCTATGGTAATGAAAAACAATTCCAGCCTCTGTCTCTTCTTATGGGAAGAGGTGTAAGGGGTTTTCCTTGGCTCATGCCATAACCCTCCACTGAGAGTCACAAAAAACAGAGCAGTTTTGCTGTATAATGCTGCTGACAGACAGACAGACAGACAGACACAGAGACAAACAAAGAAATCAGAAATCACATAACCTCCTTGGTGAAAGGAAAAAAAATCAAACTCCCACTCATGTGAATCATGGATAAACTAGTTTAAGTATTATGTATGTCATACTGTCATATTGTACATATACATACACAGTAGTTTTTAAAACAGTGCCTGTAACTTATTACAGCTCATTATCTATTCTCTTACCCAGAGTTTAATGGTCAGCTTTACATGACACACAGATATTTAAACTGCACAAAGCAATAAGAACTTTATGTGAGCTATGCTCCAAGTCCTCTACTCATGCCTCGCAGTCTGTGCTAAACAGCCAGTGAGTTCATACCTCCAACACTGTACAGTACACAGAGATGCCAAAAGCAGAGACAGGTCTTTGCTTGCCCCTCACTACCTCAGTCTCTCTTCCAAGAAGCTGCATGCAGAGGTCTGAACCTGCCTGTTGAGAAACAGCATGACGCTGGATAACATTGTGTTAACTAGCTGGAGCCCAGAAAGAAAAAAAAAACCCTAAATGCAAAATCATGTGTTGATATTGCCCTCCACCTGCCATATGACTAACTTCCTCTTTCATAGTTTAACCCAGGGGTTCCCAAACTTTTCCATGCTAAGACCCCCCAAACAGCATCAGCTTCTGGCTGGGGCCCCCCTTTACAAACCCATAGACAATACTATAAAATATGTTAAGAAACCTGACTGATTGACTTTTAGAATGTGTTTTCTCACTTTTATTCACTATACAATAATTATTAAATTTGTTTACCATAAGAATATTATTAACTAACATGTTTCCACACTGTAATTCAGACTAAAATGTTTTGCATTTTTTTCTCATCTTTCCTGCAATTTTCTGAGGCCCCCATAGTGCCCCCTGGTGGCCTCCCAAGGGGCTGTTGCCCCCACTTTGAAAACCACTGGTCTAACCTACTCATCAGAGGAAGAAAAGGACAGAAAGAGAAAACAAATGTGTTCCATCTCACTGACCTGACACCAAATTAAATCCATTTACTAGCATAATCTTTCATTCTGTTTTTCTGATCTTCCCTGTCCTGTCCCTGTGAGTTATGCAAGACAGAATCAGTGGAAGGTACTTCTGCCAGGGCAATCACAGGCCTGCACACACATTTGGTAAACTTATCAGTTAGCTGGATGCATGGCATAAATCCAGTTCAGTGACCATTTTAAAAAGCTATGTTCAGATTATCTATCAAGTCTGTATTGACCTTAATCTCTATATATTGTATAATAAATCTTACTTGTATATATAGTAGAACATTTACACTAATGTTTAAGATGAAATGATTCAACTCCTCTAACTTGGTACTGATTTTGCAAATAACCACTGAGGCATTTAAGAAAAAGCTCATATGCATGACAGCTTCATTCATGTTATAATGCCATACATTAAGACCATCACGAAGGCATTTACATAAATCAAAGAAGTAAACAACAAATCAGTGACATTAAAATAATGAGGAAATGTTGACATCACCATCCATATGTTTACAGCCTAAGAAATTAACTTTCTGTGCCCAGCAAAGGTTTGAAAACATTGACTTATTAAAGCAAAAAGCTTCTTTTACACTCGTCATTTCCACTCATTGCAAACAGCAAAATCACAGGTGTAAATAGTAAAATTAATTACGGCTGAAACTGATTTAGCTGCTTTTCGGGGATAAGGGGCCACAGGTAGGCTCATGATGCCGTTAGTGGGGTGTGGTTCAAAAAAGGTTGAGAATCCCTGGTCTAAGGGTTCTGGTAGTACATGTGAGCTCACTCTCACTGAGACAGTCTACTGTGAAAACATGTCTATTAGAGAAACCAACACTATTTTTCATTGTATTGCATGGTCCTTTTTATACAGGCAATACATTAACTAGCAAGTAGTGGCTGTGGCCACTCCCATGTCCAGGATTTCTTGTAAAAATTCACCCCTTGCACCATCCTGCACAAACACAGAAGAAGGCACTGTGAGCTCCGCCATACATCTCAGCTGCTATTTTACAATACTGATGGGCCGATATTTTCCTATAACAACATTTTTTGTCAAAACGGGATAAAGAAGAGCAGGAGTAAGGCCAGGATAATTTGCTTCACTATATGCACTGTGCTTAGAGCAGCCTCTTTCAACATCCTCTTGTCAAGATCATCAGTATGCTGGATATCACCTAATTTCTCTCACGAGATCCTGTGACTCTGTTTTGAAACTGAAGCCTTTGACTGTTCAGGTCTAAAACAAGGAATTTTATGATGATTGGTCTACATAGGCCCACACAAATACTATCAGGTAATTTTTTTAACAATGTGTAATTTGTGTTGCAGCTCTACCTCTTTCATTTTTTACACCAAGTCTGCATGAGATGAGGGGAGGCCGCAATGTCAGATAACACTGTTCAATGGTGTGACGACAATATAGTGATACGATTCATAAGAAAGGTAGATGATGACTAGTTCGGGATTCATCTGATGCTGGCATGAATCAATGAACGCATGCCACATGTAAGATTTTTTTAAATTCCATTTGCTATTCAAGTAGTCTTATGCACCTTGTTTAGCATGTGTGTTCATACTGCAACAATGACAAAAATGCAGTTTATCAATCAAGACAACATAGTACGTCTTCAGACATACCATTAATTCAGAGTAATATCCAAGTGGAGACTTAAATATTTGTAATAAAGCTCTGTTCTCACAAGACTAGTATTACTGTAACCTCTGGTACTTTGCAATAATTGCAGAGGATGTCTCTGTCCTTAATGAAGTGTTTATCTGCTTTGCCTGTAGTTTGTAAATGAAAAAGTACACCGCCAATTACTTCGTCTATTTCTGAAAATACAGTGATCCTGTGGTATTAGTCCTATGCCAATCAACATCTGTTATTTATGTTCCAACATTTACAGACACACAAGCAATTATTCCCCAATTTATAATTATGAAGTTGTGCTGGTAACAATAAATGAAAACTTTTAAAGTGTTTTGGATGCAAATTCAGAAAGCTCATGTGACAGAATATGGACAGAAAGTGCAAGCAATTTGAATGAATGGATGACATGTTATCTGGTGGCTTATTAACAGTGGTCCCCTGGTTATACCAATCCCATGTGAATAAGGTTGTACTCTTATCAGTTTGCACTGGTGCAGAAGATTCACAAAATGTCTCTGTCTTGACAAATGACTGAGTACTGAGAGCAAACACCTGATTTCATTGCTGCTACAAAAGTAACATTTTCTTTTGAGAATGTATTTAAAGTAACACTTTGGACTTTTTCTGCCTTTAACTTTGCAAGGTCATTTTGGTGGTACAACAATTCACAATAGGTTCAACTACACTTTCTTCATCGCTCCAGAACATCTGTATCGCCTGCACTGGCACTATGCAACTTCTGGTTTTGGGTATGAACCCAAACACAAAAAGGACTACAAAATTTGACTGCTTTACGGAATACGTCACTGATACGTCATGTAACTGATGGGTGCATGCGCATGCAGTGACCAGCAGTCAGGAGTTTGGCGTCCCGGTTTTTGAGCTTTTATATTCGTTTTTAAGGAATAGAGGAGACGAGCTCCAAGGTAACATTCACTTCTAAAAGGATTTTAAGGGCTGTTGTGTCGTGGCTTTCACCGAGATATGGCTCACCCAACAGGACAACTCTGATCTCGGGACCACAACATTGACCCCCTAGAACTGTAAAAAAATTATTTTTTAAATTTTTTTTTAAAAATATCCTGCCCCTTCAAATTAAAGTTTGCGAAGTTTCAGGAGGTAGGGAAAATGTGAATGAGCTTCACAACAGCGGGAGACTTAGAGGAATTAGTAGCACGTCTGAAGTTTCATTTTCACTTTGCAATGGGAAATGCAGATTATGCCTTTTGCACTGTATTTGTGGTTGTACAGAGATTGCAGACTATCTTACTGGAGGCTCTGAACTTTATATTGAGTGATTTCAATCATGTGTCACTGAAAAAGACCCTAACAAATTTCTATCAGTATGTCTTCTGTCTTGCCTAAGGAAGTTTGCCAGCACCAATCGCTTGTCAACAAATGCTCAAGCATTACTGAGACAGAGATTTTACAACAGCTGTTACAGGCAATACTGTTTCTTGACTTAAGGGGGACCCCACAAGCAAATGTTCCGTGGTGTTACTTTAATTGTGATCCTCAAACCAAGTTCATAAAGCAGTTGTACTCTTTCTTTCACATAATCTCAATTACCCACAATGCCACTAATTTGCTCATTAATCTGTTTAAGAAATTTCACATTTCTAAATTAGCAGATTTCAAACCATACAGTAGCAGTACACATTGTGTGCATCATTATGGGCAGACTTTCTAGCAGCAGTTTGCATTGTTGTGAAGCAATAGCAGGACAATTGAACAATCTGTTGGTCAAGTGTGAAATCCACCACAGTAAAGACCCAGAAAGGAACTGCACAAAAGTAGAAGGTTCACAGCATTGCTGAGGATAATATTCCCCATTACATTTGTTCATTCTGCATGTATTTATGTAATTAACTTGCTATATTACTTATGTGTTGTAGTATTTCACATAAGGCTTGTCAGGGAACAATATACTCAAATCCAAATATTAACAAAAAAAACTAACCTCAACTACAATGCAAACTGTAACTGTGCTAACTGTAATGTACTCCAATAATAAACATGTTCTTACCATGCACAGCAAAAACATTACAGGGCTGGGTCCCATGACGTGACGACTCTCTCTTTGCACCCTTGATGAAGGCCGGTAAACTGGGTCTCCTCTGGTCCCCTACAAACTTTCCCGGCTGCTGCCCCATAAGGGCAGGGTGCCAGGCCGCAGCCGGGACTCTCCAAGATGGACTCAGTTGCTCACCGTTCAACAGATGGCTGCCAGGCAGGTAGGGGATTGGGAGAAAACAGGAACCCCTTTCCCTGGCTCAGTTTGTTCTCTCCCAGAGCAGGTGATGCGAGTCAGCTCTGCAGCTCTTAACTACTGCAGTATGTTTCAATTTACCATTCATTAATGGAACCAGAGTGCTTCAGAGCTCAACAACCGGCATTTCAGAGGATTCTAGGGGAGGCAAACAAGCAGGTATCACTTATCATCACACAAAAAGTGCATTAAAACCACTTTGGGATTTGCGCAAATGATGATGATGACCTGGGCTTGGACCAAACAAATTATATTTTAAGGGAACAATATTCCTTAAGAAAAAAAAATCTTATCGATATAAATACATGAAAATATAGATTAGCCAGTTTAAATTAATTTGAATAATTTCATGCTGTACTTCCTAGGAGTAAACCCTTTTGTTTTTATCATTGTTGCTGCTTTGACTGTTTTTCACCTGTTACCTGTCTCCATTTGTTTACAACCCTACATCACACTGTCTTCTTTTTTAAATGGCAGACGAACTGTTTAAATCCCAAGCTAGGCCACTCTCACCATTACTGGGAAATCTCGTGACGATGGAAAGCAGAAAATTGGTAGCTAGGTGCCAAGTGCTTCTGCAAGAGCACTATACTAGACACATTGTTTACTAAACAATACGTCTGGTATTTAAAAAAACAAAGTGAACCGACCTGAACAGGGCACCAGGCAGTGTTATTGTTCTTTTTAATCACTCCGGTCTGCTTATTTTGCGATAAAAGCAACGTCATAAAATGATACACATTAAAAGTTACGTCCTACATTGAGAATGACAAACTTCTATGACAAACTGCAAACTTAACGATATAGTTACAAAGTTAAAGGAAAAGACAAGTGTGGATATGAACTCACATGGCCATAGGAACATGTTGGTTAGCTGGCGAACTAAAGCTAATGTTGAAGGTAGCCATGGAAGCTAACTAACGTTAGCTGGTGGTATGCAGCGCCAGACCCTTAAATGCACATCGAGCATTCAACAGTTGGCTCTTGCTGTTAACACGCTCGAAATAAACGTCGGGCAAGAGCACTCGCTATTGTCCTCTATTTGCTTTGCTTTATCAGCTGGTCTTTCCAAAGACGGTGCATTCAGTTTGTTTCAAACTTCCGTGACAACTCTTCCCGTTTTGCGGAGTTTCTTCCCTTGTGGTACCCAGACTAGAGGTACTTCAATCAAGGAGGCGAATAGAAATCGAGGAAACTCCGCCAACCAGAGACTTGTAACTTTCCCTGCAAGAGCTTTCCCGTGTTTACAGTCGCTAAACTCTAATGTACATACTCCTGTGTTCGCGTACTTATTCATCGCTCTCACGTGAAAATCTCAGCAAAAAACTTTAGCCGAGTAGTACTTGTGTCGCTGGGGCCGCCATACTTCCATACGCAAGGTGGTTTATAGAAATATGTGGGTGGGGCGACGTGCGACGTAACTGTGCGTGCGTGGGCTAGCCAAAGCAGAAGTTTTGAGGGAGTTCTGGAGACATCAATAGTAAGATCAAGTGAGAAGAGCTTATGGAGAAACCGACTAAAACCTCCTCTTTTAGCCTTTGTTGTTTGTATTTGGACAAAGGACTCTGACAGCTAAAAACTCTTTATACAGTCATGTTTCATGTTCTTCTACAGCTTACTATTAGCATATTACATACACAATGAACAAAAAAACTGTGGTTTATCCTCTTAAAAAAGTCTATCTACTTAATAGACCTTGACACAATATTATTTAATGGACACAGAGTTGTGGAACATGCATCATTTTATGTGGTTTATTAAGGGTTAAGCTGAAAATATGAGCATACCCTATTTCACAATCAGGACACCATACATACTTTAGTTAGTTCATGTTCCGTGTTCACAAAATATGATATAAATAATAAATCCCTCTGTTAAGACTTGCTTTGACCCTTCATCTTTTTACTATTTAATTCTTTCAAGCATGAATTATGAATCATTACAAAACTGAGGTATTTTTTTCTTTGAGGCTAACCTGAAACAAGACAAAAAATTAAATTCATTTTTCGACAGAGGATATACACAACCCACCTGGATTTAACTAAACAAACATTTCAGATCCTTCCATTGGAAAATTACTCCAGTAATTCATATACTTCAGCTGCAACAAGTTCTTTAACCCTGACACTATGAGTAGCTTCTAGTTTCTGGTCTTGATAGATCCAGATTGACCCTGTTGAGTGATGGGCACATCAGGGTTAAAAGAGAGGCGGATGAAGTGATTACCCATAATGCTTAGTGCCTACAGCACAATCCTGTGTAGGCAGTGTTATGATCTGGGATTGCTTCAGTTGATTAAGGTTTCAGTGATATTATGTGTCCAATAAATGACAGACACAAATGTTGTAACATTGCAGAACCTTACTGAAACAATGTAATAGTGAATGTGTGACGAAATCAAAGCTAAAGGTGGTCCAACAAAATATTAGTATGGGACTTTTTTTTGGCCGGGCCACTTATGACTGGCCTAAAACAGCATACCATATTAGGTGAAAATCCAACTGCCCATGAATCAGTCGATGGTTACAAACAAGACATATGGATTCAACTTTCATCCCTACATTTCAGTATTTTTTCTAGTTCTATGTTTCTTGGGCAACATGGTGGTGCAGTGGATAGCACTGTTGCCTCACAGAAAGAAGGTTCTGGGTTTGATTCCAACCAGGGACCTTTCTGTGTGGAGCGTGCATGTTCTCCCCGTGTTTGTGTGGGTTCTCTCCAGGTAGTATAGCTTCCTCTGGTGACTTGTCCAGGGTATACCCAGCCTTCGCCCATAGGTAGCTGGGATAAGCTCCAGCAACCCCCTCTGTGAGTTCAGAAGATGAATGCGTTTCTTGTAAATAAATAAAGGTTTTAACAAATATTCCACATGCAACAGGCCCTTTTCCTCTGCCATCCACTATATTAGATCACTAATGTTTTAACAAACAAGACACCTCCCTTCGAGCTGGAAGTAATTACTGCAGGTATTCTGGTTTTAATTACAGTTTGAACAACAGTTCATTAATGAAACCACATCAGGGCAAAACTTAAAAAAATAAATAAATTACTGAACAACTAATAAAAATTAAACACAACCCAAAATAATAAAAGTTTTGGCCTGGATTTGGCTCTATTCACTATAATGGACAGCATTTACAAAATGGTTAAGAAATCAGACAACACTGTATTGAAAAGAATATAATTTAATGACATTTTTCTGTACAGCACACATAATCAGAGTTCGTCCTTTGCAGCTCTCTGAAATGTTGAAATACTAAATCTGAATACAAGGTGGACTTGTAATTTCTGGTTGTGTGGTGTTTATAAAGTTGTACCCAAATTAGTAATGAAACAGATACAGGTTTGGAAAACTGTTTAGCTGAACATCAGGCTCTGAGAGCTCAGTCCAGTTGTTCCCATGACTGATGATGCTCTCTTGCACATAAGAATGCCACCTTCAGTTTCAGGTCACCATTTGGATTTGGGCTGTTCAACCCTCCTGTTCCAGCAGCTTCTGTTGTGTCAACATTACAATTTCCTCCATCACTTCTGGTTTCAAGATGTCTTTCACCTATAGACAGCATAAGGGACAGGATTAGGAATCAACACACCAATCTAAATTCAGTTATTCAAACATCTCATGCGTTATATGACGTCATACAAGGAACTATTACAACTCACTTAAATGAAAACTACTGAGTGCAAGTTAAGGAATAAGAATTTGCCAAAGTAGGTGTCGGTGTCAAATATGTTTGCCAGAGGGCACAACCCACCACAGAAGAGCATCCACAAAAAGCTTTCTTCCAGAAGTGATTTTTTTTAATGAGCAAGTGTATTTAAGAGAAACATACTTTCTAAACCTTTACCAAAAGTAAATCACTGTTATCAAACTAATACAAATCTATGCTTTCTACCTGATGCTGAAGTGAAGATTCATAGCAGTAGAGAACACTGGTGTCATAAAGCAGAACCTTGTGTGCAGCCAAAGCCAGGAGACAGTTTCTCAACCGTGAAATCACCTCCCGATCTGACAGGCTGACAGGCTAGAAGGAAACATATGAAAGATGTCCAAATAATCTGCAAATAACTAAACCAATCCACAAATCAGTATTTGTAATAATTTAAAGGTTAAGGTATAGACTACACTTTAGGGCAAATTATTTCTGCAAAATGCCTACATCTTACACATTGTTTGCTTGCTGTTAGTTAAATAGTCTAAAATAGTGAATGGTGAAAGCCAAAAAATATCATTCCACCTCTAGACTAGTGTAAAAGCCCCCAGCTTCTTCCTCCTGTTGTCCTGGTGTGGGATAGAGCCAAACAAAACCATTATTGCCAAGGATGATGGATGCCCCACATGGCAGGTTGTGGAAATGTGTCTTTTGCCTCTTGATCAGAGAAGGCGAAAGCTGTACCACCACCCCTTGGCCCAACTGAGAGAAAGAGAGAAAAAAAACACTGTAATTCACATTTTGAAGAGTGAACCTTGATGTGAGTACTTCATTCTATATCTCATTGCATTGTGAGTATAACTTACTTTTCCATACTTTAAACTTCGGGTATAAAGTGATAGGGCACCGTCTGAGAAAACAGATTGTACTTCTGCCTAAAAATCACAAGCAACACGGATATAAAATACAAATAAGAATGTAGGACAGCCTGTGAAAGATCTGTACAAACTTTAACTAGTAAGAAATGTCATACACTGATCAAATCACCCTCCTGAAGGTATTCTCTCATGGTGAGTTCATCTTCTGCCGAACGTCTCCTCTAAAAGACAAAGTCCAATCAAATCTTTAGACCACAAAAAGTGACTGACAGGAGTCTTCAAGTGAAACACTGTCTAATGACACACCAGTTCTCCACCAGGCAGGTTGACTGAAGACAAAAGGAGAACAGAGTCCAGCCGAGAGTTTGTCTCCACTTTCCAACGTTTCTGTTGTACCTGTATGTAGCAAAAAGAGCATATGCTGATTACCAGTAAAATGACCAATGACAGGTGATGAGGTAACAATTGGGGCGATGTTGATTATTTTGTTAGAGTACAGGTGGCATTGTAACAGGGGGTGGGCTAGTTTTGGTAAGAAGTGAATATTTAGTCCTCAAAGCTAATGTGTTCAAAGCAGCAAAATGAGTAGAGTAAGGATCTGAAGGACTAATCCTGCCTTCACGTGCTATGGGAATTATAATAAATACTAATTACAAACTCAAAAATTGCGCATGTATGCTCCCTCATATCATATTTTCCATTTCACGGCTTGGTGCTAGAGCTTGGAGCAGGGCTTGGTGTTTGGCACAATGTGGCAAAGCCAGGGCTTGAAACACGGCTTGGTGTGGGGCACGATGCAGCAAAGCCGGGGCTTGGAGCACAGCTTGGTGTGGGGCACAATGTGGCGAAGCCGGGGCTTGCAGCTTAGTGCCTGGCTTGGTTCCGAGTTCTGTATATGAAACTGGTTCTGTTTACGGATCTTGGAACTGGTTTTGAGAACGGAACCAACTTCACTGACTTATTATCAAGCAACAGTAGTCATTCATAACCCCACAAAATTGTAATCGCGGACGAATGGTGGCGAAGTTCGGGCACTCGGTTGAATACTCGAACTCTACCAGTATTCGTCCGCGATTGTAGTTTTACGCAGAGAAGGGTGATTACTACTGAATAACAAAAATAATTGGTTGGCCCTGTTATTTAAGTTAAAATAGGCACATTATGGTGGCACTTTGTGATCGCTTCAGCCCATTGAAGTGAATGAAGCGTTGTCTGTCCATCACCACTAACATTGCTTCCTGTCTGGACCAGGTCTGGCCACGCCTCTCGTCTAACCACACCCCCACATTAAAAAGAGGCTAGAATGTTTTGTAATCACAGAAATGTTTTGTAACCGCAGAAAAGTTTTGTGACCGCAGAAAAGTGTTGTAAATACAGACAAGTAGCTGGGATAGGCTCCAAGCGACCCCCGCGACCCTAGTGAGGATTAAGCGGGTTCAGATGATGACTGACTGACTGACAATCTTATATGAAGGTAGTTAAGAATGCACATCGCATTCACCTTATTTTTATTTCACTTCTAAGCACACACATGTTTGACTACCACTACAACTTTACTAACTAGACTAATGACAGTTTAGAAGTACTTGTGATATATTTCAAAGGGAAATGGTGTACTGCACTTTAAAATGTACTCAGACTCTAATGTTATTGCAGGTCAACCTGCATATGAGATGATTGAGGATGACTGGGCCCCATCCCTGCATCTGGGCCACACTGATATCAGACCCACAGACACTGCACGCACTGCCAGAAGAGGTAACCAGGCATAGCTGAGGAACATCAACACACCACAAGCGGCTGAGACAGGAGATGCTGGTGAGTAAGACATTGCTGACGGAACACAGGAGGCTGCAGACTGTGGTCAGCTACAGACTGATGAGGGGACACGAGGCTGCAGAGGAAAGTTGCTAGTTAAACTCTGGGGATGGACTGAATGAATGTTATATGTCTGTTCTCAGGCATGCTGAAGTGATCCGCCTGCTAGAGGAAAATCGAGAGCTGCGTAGCTCTACAACCTCATGATCACTGATGATTTTTTTGGTGACAATGATAAAGTAAAATACTATACTGATCTACCAAACCTGGTAACATTTATGGCTTTATTTACTTTTTTGCTGCCCCTTATGTCTGTCCACAAAAAAAATGTCTCACTCCCTTTCAAATGCTTCTGTTGCCCTTTATGTGCCTCAGATTGGATCTGCCTGCACATGTTGAAAGGATGATTGGAAATGTTTGTCAAAAATATAAAGTATTCCTCTGTCCTCTTGCCCACTTGGGTGGAGTGCGGTGGTGCTGGAAAGGGTCTGTCTGTGTGTGTGTGTCTGTGTGTGCGCATGTGCATATGTGAGTGCTTTTATGCGTGTGCGTGATTGGAGGTGGAGGGGATGTGAGGTTTGAGGGTGGGAGTTGGAGGGGATGGGTCTCCAGGTTCCCTAAGGTGCTTGGCTGGAGCATTGGGGGTGGGTGCTGGCCCACAGTGGGTGGCTGCCTGGGGTGGCCTGGTCTCCCTGCGAGCTGGGCGAGGCCCCTGCCCGGGGATGTGGGTGGTCCCTGGGCTCGCGGGGCCCTGTGCCTTGCTTCCCCCCAAGTGGTCGGCAGGGGGTCTGGTGGCTGGCGTCCCTGGCCCCCTGGGGCCTGTGCTCGGCTGCTGTGGGGCCTCTTGTAGGGGCCTTCCTCTGTCGTCTTCGGAGTGGGCGCATTGTCGTCTCTCGGGGGGAGGGCTGGATCCCCTGCTCTGTGTTGACTGCTGGTTGGCCGGGCCTTGGTCACTCAAGGTCAAGGTGACCCCCTTGGGGGGGGTATGGCTGTATTCATCACTTAGCACACCACACTCTCTTTGCTCTGCTCTGATGCTATCATTTTATTGTCATTGGGGAATTAATGCAAATGTTGCTGGTGTTATTTGTGCTGTGGTTGTTTATGATGTTTTGTTACCCCGCCCCCCCGAAGGGGGAGGGCGAGGGTATTGTTTTCGGTTCGGTCTGTCTGTCTGTCTGTCGGTTTGTTTGTTAGCAACTTTACACAAAAACTACTGGACCGATTTTGCATGAAATTTTCAGGAAAGATGCATGGTGGTCCAGAATAGACCCCATAAAATTTTGGGTCAATTTGGGTCAAGGTCAACAAAAAGGTCAATATCACCTTTTTCATTATAACTTTTGACCTAATTA
>JAPQRQ010000005.1:48567750-48590161 GCA_037367365.1 Apogon talboti
TGTGTGTGTGTGTGTGTGTGTGTGTGTGTGTGTGTGTGTGTGTGTGTGTGTGTGTGTGTGTGTGTGTGTGTGTAAGGTATCAAACAATCAAAGTTTCCAGTCAAAAACACTTAAACAAATATAGATTGTGTTCTATTATAATATCACTATGTAAGCACTGGACAGCATTGAGTGTTTTTAATGAAACTCACTCCAGCCTTATGTTCTAATGGAGGGCTCAAGTGCAGGACATCTGAACAGGTTTAGTGATTCACTGTCCCTGTTGATCTCAGCTGCAGACTAGAAAATGGCAGCCAGGTTTCAGAGGTCTCGGTTTGTCAGGTCCTGTCTGGGGTGCCTGACTCCAGCTCCCCTACTCACCTTGCGCTAATTGTGTTACGACCTCTACCCTGCCAGGCGGAACAGATGAGCATATTTCATTGAGTGCACCAAAGCACAATGCTGTCAGTCTCACAACTAAAAGATGTATGGCCTGCTTTTGAAGGCATTTTTTATACATTTATTCATCAGCCTGTGCAGTATTTCCAAAATGCTTAATATATTTGTATGAGATAAGATATAAATCATTTTGACATGTTATTGCAGGATAACAACAATAAGGCAAGAATCTTATCTGTTCAAGCCACAGATATGTTGTGTACAAGCTTAATGATAATGTTGTAGACACACCTATAGGTCAACAGAATCAGTCAAAATCAATCTATCTGTTGTACCTGCTACACTGTCTATGATACTCATATCCAGGCCCCGTGACAGCCACACATCTGATATCAGTGTTGAGACTATCATGGAGCACACGCTCATAGCTTCTCATTTATCTGTGCTTATGACAAGAGAGCCACCTAGTCATGTACAGTCAGAACAAACTGGTAAACCAACCAAGACAGAATGCATGAATTCAGTTGAGAATGAGCAGAAAAACTGAAAAAGGCAGATGTTTCTCAACATCAATCACTGTCTCCACCAGTAAACAGTATTTATGTGTCTGTTATAGAAGCACATCCCATACAGAGAAATACTGCACTGCTGTTGATTATGAGCAACACTTGGAAAGTGTTTTTCTTTTTTCTTTTTCTGGAGAGCTGTAAGAGGCTGATTTCCCTGCTGTCTCACAGACGCTGATGGCGTTATGACTTGCTCCCCAACCCATTTCACCTCATACAGCTGGCACAAACACACAGACACATACAGAGTCTACACACTAACACAACTCCAGTTTCAACTAGTTATTACACTTGCTGACAACTAATTACAGGCAGATGCCAGTAATTAGTTCATTTCCCTGTTCATGTAGATAATCATTGGTCATATGTACAAAGGCTCAATGTAAGTATGGTTACAACAGCACAGTGAGTGTTGGTTATGACCTCTAATTAGGAT
Organism: Apogon talboti; assembly: GCA_037367365.1. NCBI lineage: Eukaryota > Metazoa > Chordata > Actinopteri > Kurtiformes > Apogonidae > Apogon > Apogon talboti. The sequence continues at coordinate 48,569,131 of JAPQRQ010000005.1, forward strand.
ATTCCACTCATACTCATATGTACTAATGGTTAAAATAAATCTTCCATGTAAAATAAAGGCAATTTTAATCATATTCATTATTTTTTCAAAAATGGTTAAAAAGTGTCAACTACTGATGCATGTCAGTTAAAGTGACAAGTTAAAAAAACTGAAAAATCTAAATTACACAGTCTCTTTGTGTGTTGCCCAGTGAGCATGCACTAATCAAAACCATCATATTAAAATAGGTGGAGGTCAGTTATTATTATTGTAAACCTACAGAACATGATCACTTCCCATCATATCTTTGTATACACTGAAATAGTCTACATCTAATCCCACAAGTTTGCTTTCAGCTTTAGTTTTGCATGCTGCAACACATAGTTACAGTGAAGTTGGCTTCATCCCAACTATGTGTCACAGCATGTTTGACATCGTGGAGCATCTAATACACACAAATATGTGAAGAAAAAAATAAAATACAGGTGAGAGAAACTTGAAATTACATGTTGTTTTAGTTGGCAGGAAACAGCAAATGAATACTACTGTTTCTCAATGTGTGCTGAGTTTATATAAGACAGTGTTACATATTCACCAAGAGCTTGTAAAGATATATCAGGTGATGTATGCCCAGCTTGGTCCACTGCACACAATAAAATATTCATATAAAATTTTAATGTATGTGGTCACATTTTTGTTATGCCATGCAAATTTACCCTGTAAAATAATTTTAAAAAGGTTTTTATAATGTCTTTATGATAGATTGTGTGCACCGTTGACAGGATCAATATCAGCGATTGCTTTCCCAGTCACATATGGAATCAATCATGTGCAGTCAACACAAAGAGGTGACCTTTATGAAGTGACAAGCCCTCACTCATTCTTATTATTTTTATGCCTCTGCTGCTGGTTTAACTGTCAGCACTTCCCCACAATGACTTCACAAAGCTGGTGTTGCTCATGTTGATTGATTCGTCACTCCACCATCAAAACCCGCTTGTGTTTTTGATTTTTACTGCCGTGTGTTCTCTATGGAGTCTCGTACCTTCTGCATTATGTGAGGCCCATATCTTTATCTGTTGGCCATAAGAACATTATCAGATTGTCTCCTGAAACTCACAGCTGTCTAGTCTGCAGAGCTCCCATCATTCCAATAAAAGTGTAGCCGATAGTTATAACAAATGGACATATATATTTCGATGCAAGTGTCTGTGACCGATGAATGTTTGTGGCTGTGCTCAGCAAGAGGGCTGGTGGTGAATGATAAGGACTCCACAGGTGTTGCAGAGGTTGTCTCGGGGACACTGGGTTGACAGTTTGGGTTAAGTCATAAGTTGTGAGCAAAGTTGATATATGAGGTGCAAATGCGGGTGACAGAGCCAGGTGCATTCATGACGTTTGTGCTTACCAATAGTATTTACAAATCACAAATGTGAATATATTTCCCTGCATCGATGTCCTACCAAAATAAAACTTGTTACAGCTGTAATGTAACACTTACCATTGTGAACCTTAGTATTAATTCCAGTTTGTCATGAGTGATAGTTGTTCATCAGTTAAATACCTGTAACCTGTTAAGGACATAATACATCCACATTCAGTGCAATAAATATACTTAATTAATACTTAATTTCTTTATTCTTACCTTTTTCTTACTATATTTAGCCTGAGCTCCAGAACCAGACTAACATAGGCTGATAAATGCAGGACTGAATTATAATGTACTATATTTTGCCATTCAAAAGTGACTTCTGGGGCTCTGGGGCATTTTGCCGACATTATTCAAGACTTGCCCTTGCACCTAAAATGCAGAGCTCATTCCAGCCTATAGAAAGATTTCATTATCCCTTAACAAACATGCAAAAGCACAATGAAGACCTTTTCAAAGCTGCCACTGCGATCTTTGTTGTTGAGTCATTTACATGATCTGAAGTGACAGTTATAGTAAGTTTCAATGTGAGTTATATTTTAATATAGTTGTTGCTGTTGTAATATAATGAACATGTATCAGTCATTTGAGCCATCATATTAATATGATCCATGTGGAGTATAGACATAATTTTGTGGAGGATAATGATGAAGATTAAAGAGCATGTCGTCAGAGAGTTAAGCATCTGGGTATTGTTTCATTAGTGTTGATGTTTTCTGTCTCTGGGGTGGATTTTGGATTAGCACAGCCATCTTGCTGTGACTGTCAGTGACAATATACAGCAGGTCTCCAGCATCATGAACACACAGTATAAAAATAATTATTTTCCATTCATGTGGCTTAACACAGTCATTTGTGTCAGATCTTACTCAATATCTCAAATATACTGAAATCAGCTGTTAAATGTAAAACAATAGTCTTGTATATTTGATTTGTGATGTTCTATAAATAAAAATGTTATATCTTGTGTTTTTGTGATATAGTGGGTACCATGTCTTATCTGCGTGCTCAGGCTGTGGGCTCATATAGGATGAGTGAGGATGTAGGGTTAGAAAAACAAATGAGGGCACATTTAGATGTACTCGAATTGTCACAGTTGCCAGGCCACCATTGCCTTAAGTATAATGTGGGTGTACAGTATCTGTGAATCTGCGCGCATGTTTGTGTGTTTTGTGCGTATGTGTGTGTCAAGCTTTAACCAGCACGTTGTCACAGCTCAATGACGGCATAGGTTGATTTCCACCCACTCAAGACATACAGTACATGCATGATATTTGCTCGCACTCAAAACACAGCTGATAGCATCAAAAAACCTTACATAAGTTTTGCATTTCACATTTTGTGGTCTAAGGCATAGATTGTGTGTAATTAGTGGACCCATTGGTTTCTCAACCACCACCTTGAAGCTAGTAGTTTGTGACGTGGCCATTACCATCTTGGCTTGTTGGTGCCAGAGGTGATCATTTTTAGATATAAGGAGTGGAACTACAGGGGTCAGAGGTGAGCTAACATTAAGCACTAGTTTACTGAATCAGAATAAATGTAAATGATACAACAAGAATTGCAAAACAAAGTAATTTACAGTCCTGTTGGTGGAACCTGCTGGTCAAGCTGTCTAATAGGGAACAGCACTTTTAATGTTTTATTAAGTAAATCAAAACTCTGACAGTCTGACTCAGCACAACAGACACATAAGTTTCAATTTTAACCACAGATTGAGGAATGATTTATAAATAGACCACCAGATCACATATCAGAGGGCCCAAATAAAAGTGATGAGACTGGAATGAGTCCAGAAAAAAATAAAAATAAAAAATCAATTTCAGTGTAAAAGTGTATGGCCATTTAACAATGTCACTTAGCTTTTATGTCTTCTTGTACTTACCGGGTCACTTCAAGCCCTTGCACAGATTGACCTATAATGTTGTTTTCATGGTGAGGTCGGACTGGCTCTTACAGAACACGACATGAATCAAAACTGTCTGGGATTCAAAAGCAGAGCTGGAAATGACAGCAATGAACAGTGTTCTACTGGAGATCAGCATTGACACGACATTGTCAACTGTCAGCAGTCCATTTAAGAAGAACAGCTACAGTAACCGGGACTACTGTCCTTTGGAGAAGAACAATTTTAAAAATAGACTCTGAAAAATGTTTCATGTGGACTTTGTGGATGCTGTCAAAATGTTCTCTTCTCTCTGAAGCCTTAGGTATTCACTTGTGGTTCGGAATATGAAGTTTTCTGATCCTGCTCTACCAGGATCAATATGTACGTCTTATGACAGTGTGGATTCATTGCTATAATGATTGAAGTAAAGGGATTATTATTCTTGACTGATGACAAAAAAAGCAGTGGAGATGTACTATGTCTGGATATTATTATTATTATTATTATTATTATTATACATGGAAACTGTGCACATGTGTGTATATGAGCATGCATTACTAATTACAGCTCTCGACATACTGACATTTGACCACGGTGTAGGGTACAATGTCATTTTCAATGCATGGGCTGGTTTGAAAGATGTCTAGGCAAAATTAAGTACAACTTGCTTAGGGTTTAGATTTGGATAAAACAGTAGAAGGAAAAAAAAAAGTAAAAAGAAAAGAAAAGTACTTTGGTGTTCCACCGTAACCACCCCATCCACCTCCTACTAAGGTTTTTGTCTACTTGATGTCACCTGGTCCGTGTTGCCAATTTACAGTACCTAAGGACTGGCACTGACTTCAGTATGGAACTCTGCATGTCTACAATTGACACTACAGAGCAGTATGAACCCTTGGCATCTGTTCTCGGATCCCAAGCCACAGAATGTGATAATTTAGTAGTGAGGATGGGCTCACCTACGCAGTCACTTGTAAGGACTCAGCTCTTTTGTGGGGACTAAATACATGGCTCTATAATATCAGTCATTATATTTAGGGTAAGATTTTATTTTAGACATGTTGTGGTTATGGTTTGAGTTGGAGTAAATGAATGTATGCCAATGTGAACACTTTTAGTATAGACATGTACTTGTTATGAGGATATAAATCTGTTCACATAGTGACATATACTACTCAGTTTTTCATAAAGTGATGAAAACACAGCTGTATGTGTCTGAGACAGTCAGAAACACATGGGTAGATTTTGTGCCATTTGCTATTTGTGATCTTTGAGATTTTTGCTGTTCTAATGGAGTTTTTGTTATTCCTGTGTGTGTATCTCTGTATTTTTGAGGTCTGGTCCACACGTACAGAAGTATTTTTTAAACCCAACTTTTTCTATGTATTAGAGCCTTTCATCCACACACTAATCTGTATTTAGAAACTCTGTTCGCAGCGTTACCACATGGACAGGGAAAGCTGAATTTTTGGAATGAATCATTGCATCATTATCTGCTTTTTTGCACAAGATGTCAGCATAACTTTAGGGTTAGAGCTATATTGCTGTCTTTTGGTTTGGCACACTCTTGACTGCATTTCAGCTGTGTTTTAGACAATACTTCTGTGAATGGGATTTTTTATTTTTTTGAGAATGGAAAAAAATTAGTTTCTAAAGAAATACCAGTGTACATGTGGACTAGGCTCTCTCTCTCTCTCTCTCTCTCTCTCTCTCACACACACACACACACACACACACACACACACACACACACACAACGGTTTTAAAAGTGTATGTACAACACTGTATCTATCCAGATGGTAGTACTTTGCTTTTGTTTTGGTTTTTTTTGTTTTTTTTTCATGTAATGCTATTTACATCCAATAAAGTCTCTGTGTCAAATGATACTGAATGCTCTTTTGCAGTCTTTAGACATTTTTGAGATCCCTTCAAGTGATTAGCTGTCTTGTGCTTCACTTCTTGTCTTGAATCTAAAATGGAACAGAAGAGGAAACAAAAACAATTTCATGCAGTCAGGCCTCATTAGAGTCAATCTCCCCTCAGCACTTGTAGCCATGTACAATACGAGGCTGAAACTTGAGCACGTAAAGTGCACCGGCATTGCAAATGGTTCATTCTTATGCTTACCTAATATTTTAGCAATGAGTGGTCTTAATGGAAATAAGAGGGAAACTTGATGTTTGCTTATGTGTATAATTTTCTACAGCCTCTTAAAAAACAGCAGTGTATAAAATGTAAATAAATCTATATAGTATACTTTAACATCACCACTTGACCTTAATGGACAATAAAGCATAGAAAAAGTGCAATAATCCCATTCCAGCACACACACTGATGAATGACCCAGCAGATAAGTGCTGACTGAGCACCGTCAGCTCAGGCCTCAGAGCATTACCTTTTCAGCAATGCACTGCCGTCTCCTGACATAAACATTTTAATTGTAATGGATAACATACTGAGGCAACAATCACATGATTTGGAAGCTTAAGTTCTGTTTAATGGATTGATATTGATTTTGCCTTGCTAATTAAGAATGAACAGACCCTGAGCTCAGAAATCAATTTCCACTTTTTTAGCCCTAAATGAAGACGCTGCTGTCACTGAAACACAGTTTGCCATGGATTGAATCGTAAGCCTTAAACAACAACGGCCTCATGTTCTGGGTAGCATGTAGCACTCACCATTACAAAAACTAGAAGGTCATTTTGTGATTTTAGTTAACTATTAAATCCCAGGAAGCAATGTTTAACAACAGCAACTCTTTCCTGCTTCACATACTCCAATCAGCAGTGCAGCCCAAGCATGGACAGTTAGGGAGGTCACAGCAGAGGGCGACGACATACATCATTTCTTCTTAATTCTTAGCCTCAATTGTGTTCCTAGCGAGATAAGGAGGCTGAGGAGCAGACGCCAGGAGAAAGGAGTCAATGAAATCAAGGATGCCATTCAATTTCATTCATTTTTTGTTCATTTCTTGTTTAAATTTAATACGTTTGATCACACATTTGACACATTCTCATACAAAACACCTGAGTGAGGAATACGTTCATTATTGTAGAATCATGTTCCTGCAGTGGTACATACCTTTACACATCACAGCTGCTAGTCACAAAAAGGAAACACCTGTGCAACCTCAGTCATTGATTTGCTCAAGATACATTGAAGGTATTGATCCTGCAAGAGGGCATGCTGAGATAAGCACACAGACAGTACAGAGAATATGAAGAGGATGTAGCATAAAATAGTGAAATGACATTGAAAATACATTAAAAAAAGAAATAAATAGAAAATACACCATTAATGATTCTCACAAATACAGACCATGTAATGTAATAGTGTTATGATAGTTGGCTAACTCACACTTGTACTATTCCCTAACTCAATAGCTAACCAGCACATAACCTACATGTTGCATTGGATGTAAACATGTGAGCTAAACATACCTAGGTGCAGTGACCATGGCCATCTACTCCACTGGGCTTTGGTTAACTCACCTTCACCCAGGTCACTGTCAAGTCAAAGCCCACCACCCTCTTGATGAGACATCAGTATGACTCCATTTCCAAAATTGACTTCTGTTTACTGAAATTAAACTTTTGGACCTTTAGAAATCTGGAAAATCCCATCTAAACTGCATGCACAACTAGAGAACTAGCTTCCTGCACGCATTCTGTTTATTGTGAAAAAGGGCAGCATTCATCACTGCTGCATACTCTGTCACTTCACCATATATCTGAAGTTTTATGCCTCAAGTGTTTGTAATACACCTAAATGAAATGTCAAAACAAAGGAATGATCCATCCATTTGTGGCACCGTTGCCTTTACACACCGATATGAGATGTGTTTCATGCATAAATAATCTCCCTTGAGTTTCTTGAGCTTTTACTATAGTTGGAAAAGTATAGAAAGTAATGGAGAGATGCACAGTAGGTTTTCTATGTACATTTTTATATATGTGAGGCCTTATTACTGGGACCCAGTTGTGGCTTCATACAGTTTTAGGGTGTCACTAATTATACTGAATACTAAGAAGTACATATTTGGTCTTATTACAGATTTAAGTCCACTGTAAAATAGTTTGCTTCTGAAGAAAAATTCAGATTATTATGTAACCCGCTTAATAAGGGTTAAATGTGTATTTTGTATTTATTCTCATCATTAATTCTTTTCATTTTACGTTTATATGTATTTTTGTATTTTGAAAAACCGAAAGTTATTTTGGTGAAACCGGAAGTAGTATGCTAATGCTATTCGTGTAACATAACATCGCCAATTCACGGTTTGAGCAATGTATCTTCGCTCCCGTGCATGAAAAAAATCAAGAGAAAACGGTATGAAAATCTTACTATTGCACTCGAACTTAGAAATGAATTAGCAGGTGATATAATTTGATTAAAATTTTGTTTTAGAGGTTGGAGAACTGTCGAGTAAGCACTTTTATTTGTCCTGACTTATGCTGTAGGAAACTCTTCTTGGTAAGCTAGTTCTCGTATGTTCTTAATGAGTGTGTACGTGGAAATACCACAATGTGGTTATGCAAGTTGCATTTATGAGTATTTTGTACAATTTACGGTTGTTTCAATGAATGTACTTTACTAAATTGATTGTTGAGTTGGAAATTCATATTGACATGTTTCACTGAAATAAGCATATTGTGAATCTTTTACAATGCGAAATGCTTAGCTCCAGGTCCCGACCTGTGATTGTGGGTTAAAGCAGTATGCACTTGAAAGGAAGCTTATCATCTAAAAGTAGATTAGAATGGGTAAAAAAGAGCAAATCTGTAAATTGTGTGAGTGTTACTAATTAAAAACAATATACTTCAATTCTTTTGTTTAAAATCTAAAGTTTATGTTAAAAAGGGTTAACAAGAGAGACAATACCCATGAGAAAAATAGAAGTTATGCTTTTACCTTAAAGGGTAATGTGTTTTCATAAATAAGTGAATTCATTGGTAAAATGTGATCATATAATTGCATTTCATGTAATTGCAAAGAGTTAAAACGGTAGATTTTGACACTGTAAGACTTTTATTGTGAAAGTAACTATAGCAAGTGGATAGTTAACTATACTCTGTTATTGTCTTAATTGAAAAGATACAATGTTGTACAACACCTTGAATGAACCTAATTAATTTGATTAGACAATATGGTATTAGAATCTATACTGTAAACCTGTTTTGTAAAATGCAGGTCAGGTTTTTGTGATGCTTGGAAAAAGTGAAGATTCGGTCCTTGTGTCTAATGAGGACGACCAGTGATCCAGCTGATGGCGAGCCTCCCAGTCGAACTTTGAGCCTCCACCCTACTATACAGCGGATCCTGTGGTAGGATTGTGTCAGTCTTCCTGACAGACACCAACGAGAGAACTATTTCCCTGACTTGACTTTTCCCTTGACATACTGACTCGACCATTTATTGGATCCACAACGGAACATCATTGGAAAGGAAACTCTTTGAAAGGACATTTTATTTTATTAGGTTATTGGGCCCATAGGTATTCTATTGTGTTGTGTACTGTGTTTAATCTTGTTCTAAGTACAAGCTCACAGTAACTACACTTACCTGTGTCCAGTGTGTATTGCTATTATTCTCAGCTCCTACGAACCTAGGTAGTGACGTGTACATACTCAGAAGTGGGTTACAATCTAGTTTGTCAGAATATAGTGAAGAGGATGATCTTGATTTTCCGAGATGATCTCCATCTTACTCATGTGTATCTCGCCACCCCAGTGTGTCCAGCTTCTCTCCACAAACAGAGCCAGGTGTTTTCATGAGACTATCCAGTCATTTCACATCTTTTTGAGCCAAATACTCTTTTTTTTATCACTTTTGAATCATGCCATCAAATACATTTAACAACATTTGTTATTTCACTTCCTTCTTCACTGTTGAAAAAGTAAGAGATGTGAAAATCACTTCTAATCTGGTCATGTTACAGCTACAGAGATATCGTCAGCAACTTGAACAGACTGTGGAAACAGAAAGTAAAGATGATGATGTCACTAATACAACTTTCAGCTTTGCACACTGTATATTTCACAGCCAGATAGTTCAACAGTATTATGCCCAACTGTGATTTTCTTGACAAACATCATGCGTGTATATGATTCCACAGCTGTAAAAGAGCCCTTTGTATCCTGGGTCACAGCTCCAGCAGAAGGCCTGCTCCATCCTTGTCTCTGGAGATTCATTTTGTGAATTGAGACATCCTTCAAGACGGCGCACTGAGATCAATGTGTGAGTCACCAGCAGGAGAAGGCTGCAGTTAAAGCTGTTGACTATCAGTTTGGAAAAAGTCTCTCATATAAAGTTGACTCTACAGTTGCATTAACCATCATCTTTAATATCATAAAATAAATCAAGTGCCTTGTAGAGACACTAGAGGGACATCACAGGAGTTCCGTTCAGTTATTGTCTGTAAGTATTTTGACTTGGTCATGGTGCAGTGAAGCAACATTTGGAGGGACTGGTGACTATTATTGTCCTCACATCATGTCTTTGAATCATTGCGTACATTCTCCTGGGAATGGAGGTAATGCTGAATCATAATGTGTGATCTCCTCCCATCCTCATTTAACATCATCTGCCTGTAGCTGCTTATTTAGTGGGCTGTGCATTCGATTGTGCCATATCTCCACCTCCCACACAAGGTCATTGATTTCTTCTTGGGAGACACTTTTGAGGCAGAGGTGGGGGGGGGGGGTTTGAGAGGTTTGGATTGGGCTCTTTCATCAGGAAATTGCCAGTGCTCAGCAGCCCAGAGTGCAGTGTTTTTTAAGGTGCGTCTCTCAATAACATCTTGAAAGACGTGTGAAGAACTACTGTCTTCAGCTTCAGCGGATGTGGCTGCAGTGGGTTTAGACAGGATGTGGCTTCAGTGGGTTTGTGTCGGGGTTACACTGAATGCAAATTACACTTCCTTCTCTGTGACACAAAATGTCAACCTCTGTGTCATCGCAAACTATGAGCAAGAAAATATGTTGCCATTGTATTTTATTTTTTTTGTAAATGATTGTCAACTAATAATATATTTCATGTCATTTCAAGTTTTCATCTTTCCCGGCTTCATTCAATAGGCAGAAGGTGGTTGAAGTGGATGCGGTATTTATAAAAACCCACAACCTTGGCACCAGAGAGGGAAGTTCACATCATTAAGTACTGAAAATGGTAATAGTAGCACTTTGTTTAGGGTTCGGAAAACATTGAAATTTGATTTAATGTTGAAATACTCCTGATTGGTGTTGAATTACGCTCAAAACCACTGGCTGAAGATGACTCAGTGTTTTAATCCAAGACCAGTTAAGACTTTCTCCAAATCAAGTCATTTTCTGATTTATTACTGTGGTTTTTACTGTGATTTCGCATAAATCTTTCAGACCTTTATTTTAGGTGTGAAACTCTTTTTGCTAATTACTAATACATCATTCTACATTCTGCCTCATTCTGCTACTCTGCTGCTGAAGGGAATCATTTCACCTTTTCTATCATATCAGTCTGTAACATCTTCAAAACCTTGTGTATCTTGTCTGGTCTTGGTTTTGAGATTAATTTTTAATTACATCTCTGAAGATGTTTTTTTTTTTTAGGTTTAGGTAATGCAATCACTTTCATCAGGATTAAGAAAATAGATTTTCCTCACATGTCATTGGCTAATAAGACTTCCAAAATTTCTTCAATTACATTTGATAAAAAAGGCTAAAAAGCTCCACAATCCCTTTAATGTAGATATAAGAGTACCACCCCTTCAAGTTGGGCTCCATATAACCTTTTTATGATTATAATTATTTGCCAAGTGAAGAAATGTGTAGATGAAGATGTTTTTGCAGCCTCAACACAACCATACTAATGGAGATTTTGACTTTATTTAATACTTTTTTGCACATTGCTCTTGAAGAATATGTTGAAATGTGTCTCAGTAACAGTCAGTTTAGTGTTGGTGACATGTGCCACATGTAATGAGAGATGCAGTTCATTCAGCTGTTTAACACAAACCTGGAACTATGTCAAGATCATGTGACTTTGTTGACTTTTAAAAAATAAATTTGAAATCTACTTGTGTAAATGATGACACAGTTCAAACAGAACCAAAAAATTATCTATCTGTTATGTTATCTGTTATCTGAAATGGTGCATTTGAACATACAGTATATATTTAATGTCGATAGGACTTTTATGAAGTTTTTTTTAATTTTTGCTATAACCGAGTCAGTTTTAACCTTTTCTTTTATCTGCTGGTTTAGTTTACTCAACATCAAAAATTAAAACGGACTCCAGGGTATTGTAATGGTGTGCAGCAGAAATGCATGAGTGACCTTAAATGACCTTACACACCTGCATAAGATCAGAACTTGGAATAAGGCCCGATCAGTCCTGAATGACCCCGCACACCCTCTATGGTCTGAGTTCACACTGCTTCAGTCTGGTTGCAGATAGGCCTTAACCACCTAGCAGGATCGATAGGCACAAGAACTTTTTCATTCCTACTGCTATCAGGCTCCTGAATAGCGAATAGTGTGTGATTTGTGTGTTTGTATTGTATCTGTCATTTGTTGTTGATGTGTGTGTGTAATGAACCTTGAACCTTGAGAAGGTTCAAGGTTCATTATTTAAAAAAAGGGAAAAAAATATATATAAAATGTATTTGTGGGTTACAAAGGTGGTGTTTCCACACATTGGTTGTTTGCCAGGTGGGTTTGGCATCATGTCAGTTTTCTTCAGTAATGTTGTTCTTCTATTTCTCATCAAATACACAAAAACTTTAGCTTTAAAAGTGCATCGTCATTTCAAGTATGATCTTTACATGCGGGATCAGAAAATAATTGAGAGAGCAACATTCTGGCGTACACCCCTCACCTGCGGTCAGCACATCTTTTGAATCTCATTCTGATCTTCTCTCTTCACTCCATAATCTCATCTTTGTCCCACAATGCACTTCCTGCCTCCTCACCTCATCCTGTTTCCCTTAAGCCGAGAACATCTCAGCCCTGCTTTGAAATCAGGAAATGAAAGAAAGTCTCAGTATTTGGCAGAGTGAGGAACCATTCTTCCATAAACAGGGTATGATAAAGGTTACAGCGTTGCGGTGAGAGATAGAGCACCTCTGTTTTCAAGGAAGGGCTTATTCCCATTGGTGGATGGCTTTTTCCCATGGAGTAAAGCTCCCAGTGAATGATACGGCCTGTCTGTGTTGACAGGCGGCAGATAAGGAAGTGCCCTCAGGTATTAGTTGTCATTCCTTTTCACCAGGAAAAGCAGCTGAGAGAGGCTACCTCATTTTTTTCTTCCTCCTCACTGGAACACCTTCCCTTCCTCTTTTGGATGAATACAAAAATTCACAACAACAAAGCCTTCCACTCTCATTAAGTCAGCCGCAAAGCCAAGCACCACCAAGGAGCACAATATCTGAGGCAGATGAGTAATCCCCCCGTTCAATCTAGAAGCTGGCTCAGAATTTCAAATGTCCATAATAAGTGCCGAGAAGGAAGTGAAGGACACACACTCTGGCTTGCAAGCAAACACATAAACACTGATGAAAATAAATCTGTTATTGACCGGTAGCTCACTGCAGCAGAGCAGAACTAAAACGCCCTTCAACTAATGTCACACTGTGAGTGTACCATTTGAATATTTGGCCAAACCAAATCTTTAAAACCAGTATCTTCAAAGAAACAGACACTGACCCCGTTCAGATTTCTGACTCTTTAGCGGCCCAGGCTTCAAAGGCTGTTTTTATTAAACGATTGTGTTAGATAGTTTCATGTGTTTTTATAATTAATGGTCCAGTGTGTAAGATGTAGGAGGAATAAGGAGAATCTAATTACAGAAATGACATAGAATATTCATACATTTTTTTGGTTGAATAATCACATGAAAATGAGAATTGTTGTATTTTCATTCCCTTTCAATGAGCTGTTTATACAATAACTACAGATGGAGCAGGTTGTGTCCACCAAGTTTCTACAGTTACCCAGTACAAGTAGCAGCCATTTAAGGCCCATTCATGATCACTGTATGAACAAAAATAGGTACGTTTCAAATGATGTCAAATGTCACTGCCTTCATACTTAGATGTGTCCATTGCTTTAGAATGAGCATTTGTCAATCAATCCACCAGAAGGTGCCGCTTCTAATTAACATACTGGCCGAATACCATGAAGAAGAGTAAAAATTTTTAAGAAGAGAAAGAAGAAGACAGTCAATAATAACAAACAATGACGACGACAGAGGAGGTATTACTAATGTGGATATTAACGTTGCTATTCAGGAGGGTAGTTGTGATAAATGTTTCAGTAGTTTTTCACTAACTCACACAGTCGCTCTTTGAAAAGTTCTGCCATTTCTGGAAATTATTCTCTTCAAACTCTGCTCCCTATGGTTCCCGGTGGTACTTCTCCGTATTCTCCGTTGGGGTTCTGCAAACTCCAGAGGACGGACAGAAATACGGACGTAATGAACGCAGAGGACGGACAGAATACTAATGGTTACTTAAGAAATGAAGCTATTTACTTTATCAGTTAGGGTTAAATAGTCGACCATGGTGCATCAGCATGTTTTTACAGAGCTCTCCTTTACATTTTATAGTAACACTCGACATCAAGGTGCATTGACATCACCTACTACATCTGAATTATTATCCCCTTAACTACAAAACTCAGAATTGACTAAATAAAAACTAGCTATAATGATAGGTGTGTCTTATAATCTGCATCTCCACAGCTAGATGTCACTAAAGAAAATATGCTGAATCTTTCCCAATCTTAGGCTGCATAACTTGAATACACCTCCTGTATGTTGCATATATATATATATATATATATATATATATATAAATGAAAACCACACTGATATAGTTAGCTGCCACTTCGAGAGAAAAATCGCTCTTTATGGATTTTATTAACATTGCAGCAATCTATTTTAGAGGTGGTATTTCCTCTTTGTTGCATATTCAGCAGCAGATCAAGAAGGTAGCTGAGAAGACAAGGGCTATTGGGAAAGCCATTTAGCTCCTGCCCACTTTGGAAATATGTAGCTGAAATGCAGTGATGAGTCAGCCCTTTTTCCTGAGAGGATGAATCATTCATCATGGCCGCCAGCCTAGTCCAGGATGGCGGGATGAAAGGGGCGGAGGGGTTTAAGGTCGATCAGGACCTGATGGCGAGATCCTCTGCTGACTCCACATCATAGACAGAGGGTGTAGTACCAGGAGCTGCTGGCTGCTAATGCATTTGTTGGCCTGTGTAGAATGAGGACAGACTGTCGAATGCTGCAGCAGCAGATCACTTGCCTTGCGACGTATTTTATTTGTCGTGTGCATGTTGAAGAACCACATCATATCCCCTAGAACCTGACTGTCCTAATGTGCCTTGTATCATCTGTTTCTTTTCTCCAGAGAGAGAGAGAGAGAGAGAGAGAGCTTAGTTACAGCTTGGTTGGACAACCCTGCCTAAAGGGCTGGGGAAGAAGATGTAGAAGAGGAAAGGGGAGGGGAGGGGAGAGGAGCACAAAAAATAAGAAGAAAATGGAAGAAAGGAGAGATGAGAACAGAGCATATTAGGGAATATGAGGAGAGCCAAAGAGAGCTGAGTCAAGCAGAGAAGAGGCATCAAGTGACCTCCTCCCTCGCCATTGTTAAGGAACATAAGAGCCAGGCTGGCTAGAGGCCACCAGAGGGGTAGAATACATTAGAAACCAGCCAGAATGAGAAAGGAAAAAAGAGTGGGACATAGGAAGAGGGGGAGGGGGAGTGCTTTTCATGTTGTAACAGCAAACATCACTGGCTGGAGAAATAGCACTTTTCAAACAGACACTTTGAGCCTTACAACTGTTGAAGAGTCAGTTGTATCATCAGATCGAGTATGAAGGTGACAAGTGACTGAAGAATGAACAATGGGTACAAATGCCAAATCTGAGGTTGCTAATTTGAAAACTGAGGTCAGAAATCACTAGTGGCTTTTCCATTGGACATATGTGCAAAACTTTACTGATATTTACTAAATGTTGAAAAAAACAGAAGTGCATAATGTCGGTTTCTCCATTAAATCACAAATGCGATGATTTGTTTATTTATTATCGTAAGATAAATAAATTATCGTAAGTCACTAGAAGCCATTCCATAATCGTGGCAATGAACATAAATATCACGTTGATTTACAGATATATTCATTGTTATTATATATTACCCCACTATCCTGTACTAAATTAAAAAGTGATGTGGTTTCCTGGTGTATCCACATATACCGCACCGTAAAACTCTTCTCGTTCGCTTGTTGTAGCATCCATCTACATCCATTTTTTTTGTTCCTGTGACTGAAGTTGCAGAAAAAGGGCTTTCCATTACAGTTTTACGCGATATACCAATTTCGCTACACCTGAAAAGCCACCTCTTGCCAGCGCAAAAATTTTTTGTCAAAAAACAAGAGTTTTAGCGAAATTGCCATTTTTCCATCGGGCAAATTTTTATGCCCAAGTGATATTAGGCAGGAAAGTCAGGGGCGGGGTAAATCAGAGACAGCGGGTGTTGATGAAAACAAACATGGAGGTCCTATGTGCAGTTAGTGTTTTCGGAATATGTATTCTATTTTTACATACACAAATTTACGAAAATAATGTTAACTGTCAAGAACAGCAATACAGGCATCTGACCAAATGTCAATGAGACATTCAATCTGATTGCTCCACGTCTGTCCACAGCTCATGGCTGCTGCTGTTAGCTCTGACTACACATGCGGCTCGGCTACTTCTAGTGGCTACGGTTGCTCGTCAAGCACAAAAGGCGCATGGTTCCTTGGTTTGTTTCGGCTCGAGGCCGGTTATATTCACACCAGAAGTGAACTGGTCCAGAGTCCGTTTGGAAACGAACTGTCTGCCTGTTTGATTTGAATCACAGTTTGCATGTTTGTATTCACACCTAAAGAAAGCTTGGACTTTCTGGGGAAATGACCTCTGGTCCGTTATAAACGGACCAAACGAAGGAGGTGTGAATAATAAACTGAACTCAATCAAGAAGTAAACGTTCACTAAGATGTCCACCATCAGTTTATCATAACCTGCTCATAAAGTTCACTCGATTTTAGCAACCTGCAATTAGTGACCAACATGTTATTTTTGTAACCTTTAGTTTAATTTACAACCTTGACCAGAATCTAACCAGTTCATCCTGTGCCAACTTTAAAAACACTCCCCGAGCTATTATGGAAGTTGACCTTTGACCTTTTGCATAGAATGTCAACATATGTGATTATGATAATATTTATGTGACATTTTCTTAATAACTGGGGCAGAAACTCTTGAGTTAAGGCCAAAAATGTGTTTTAATAGGTGACTCCATGTGAACATTGGTACATAATATGAAGATCTTCTGTCAAAACACTCCTGAGATAAATCCGCTTTTGCTACTTTTTGGGGTCACTGTTTGAGGGGTTAGGATTACCTGTCAGGGGTCGGAAACACATTGCTTTTTGAACTTTGCTAGCACGCCACCGGATGAAATGGAAGGATGCTACCCCACCTACAATATCACATTGGATTAAAGACATACCATTAAATCTTAAACTGGAGAAAGTTAGATTTGTGATGAGGGGGTTTGAAAAAAAGTTCCATCAGGTGTGGGGGCCTTTTTAACCAACCATCGACAAAAGTACAAGAATTAATCTTTAAACAGTACTGTGGCTGACTGGCATACTGAAGGTCTATATATTTCACATTTATTTATCTTTTTTCTAAGTTTTTGTTGTTGTGTATTTTTGTGTCTTCTCAGAGATGCATGGACACATCTCAAAAAAAGAAAAACTAATGCAAATTTCAATACTATAATAACTCTGGTATGTGGTTTGGAACATATTAATACACAATGTAGCGACACTTCTTCAAAGGGAAGGATTTATGACAGAGGAAATTGTTGGTGATGAAAAGCAATGACTGGATTTGGATTAATGATGAGAGCAGGAAAAGGAAGTACTGCAGATGATGACACAAAGGAAGTACCTGCAGAGTACATGGAAACAGGTGGTGGACCAATGTCACTGCGATTCACCACGGGGTTGGGGTTGGAGTCTGAGGAGAGCCCCCTTTGAAGCTCACAGCCAATGACCTTTGAACTGGAGGAGACAGAAATTCAGACATACAATAACTATGTAATAATAATAATAATAATAAAGGTCAAACATTTTCAGAACATTTGCCAAGTCAAAAAGATTAATACAAATCTTTACACATCTGGGAGAGATCAGTCATTTTTTTTTCAATCACATCTGTGATTGAAAAAAAACAAACTTCAAATCCTCCATCACAACTAGGTCTAATCTTCCTCTTCCTCCTCCTCCTCCTCCTCCTCTGAAGGACGAGCTTCAACATGGTGTCTGCCCTGATGAGTGGTTGAATGGCTGTCAGCTGCTCTCCATGAAGGAGCTGCGTGACGCCACAGTGACAAACAAAGGCCAGGAAGGATTGCCTCTGAGACTGCACACCAAGACAACCATCTGCCATGAAACCCGCTCCTGTTGGAAACAGTAACCTCCTCCTCACAGGCCCCTACGGAACGTCTGTAAAACCTACCACTGTTACCGTTAACGTGTCACTTACTGTAAACCAACGATGGTTTGCAGAGTCTCACAGTGACTGCAAACAGCAAAACATTAGACCTAATTTAGCTTGGATGTTGTGCCGTACAGCCATGGACTGGAGCACAGGCGTCAAACATATGGCACGCAGGCCAAAACTGGCCCGCAAAAGGGTCCACTCTGGCCTGTGGGATGAATGTGTGAAATGCAAAAATTACACTGAAGATATTAACAATCAATGGTGTCAAAATCATTGTAGTTCAGGTTCCACATACAGACTAATATGATCTAAAGTGGATCAGACCAGTAAAACAATAACATAATAACCTATAAATAATGACAACCACAGTGTTTTCTCTAAAATTACATGAAAATCTTTACATTTACAAACTATTCTTTTAGCAAAAATGTGAATAACCTGAACAAATATGAACAACCTGAGATGTCTTAAGAGAAATAAGTGTAATCTTACCAATATTCTGCCTGTTACTGAATGTTTTGTGTATTTGTAGATCCACTGTGATCTTTAAGTTATAATGCACATGTGTAAATGATAAACTCAGACATAATATTGTTAAAATTGCACTAATTTTTCTTAAGACATTTCAGGTTGTTCATGATATTCACATGTTTTAAAGGATAGTTTGTAGATGTAAATATTTTCATCATGTAATTGCACTTTTTTGAACTGACACGACTTTTCCACCCCTGGTCTAGAGGGTTGGAGTATCAATTTGTAACTAAAAGGTTGCCAGTTTGATTCCCAGGTCCAGCAAGGAAATTGGCATGGCAGCTCACTGCTCCTATGAGTGTTCCTGCACTTCAGTGTGTGATGCATGTAAAATATACTGACAAATAAAGATTCTTAATATACATCAGCTTTTTGTAATGTCCAAACAGAAAACAGCTGCTTATATTGAGTGCTCATGCAAGCACTGGCATCAAAACTACAACTACATTTACATGTTCAAAGTATTCTGTGCCTTACCCCGAAAATGACAAAACTCCTAATAACTTTTTTAAATATCTCTTGAAAATGAATCTTTCACTAATACTCAGCCATGCTTTTTTCAGCATTTTTCCACTGTGTGAACTTTGCCTCCATCATTCATTCCTTCAGACACCCTCTGGAAATAGTCTGCTTTTAGATATTTGATTGGAAAATGCTCCTTTCGGAAAAAAAGATTAATTAGGGGTATTCAAAGGAAATATGCAGAAAATTGTAATATTTAGAATAATAGTGTAATAGTATTGTACATGATCATGATAGTTTGTCACTATGAGCAGATGATTTGTATATAATACATAATCTGAGATAGTATTTATTGCAGCTTTAAGACTCTAGATTCGTCATAGTAGCGGACTGAAAACATCCTAGACCTCAGTGTCTTTTTCTTCATCCTTTATACTTCTTTCTTTTTGGAAAATTTACTTGGGAGTTATGCAAAATCCCTGTGACCTTAATCATTGCATACAATTGTGACAAACAGACAGAAACAGTCAGGTAAATACAGATAAGTATTAGTATATACAAACACACAAACAAACTAAAATCATTGTCAAAGCGTCAGTCGCAGTGCAACACACACCAGCTCTCTAAACTCTCAAATTACTATCATTCCCTGGCAATCTTCTTTGAAATAACATTCAATTTCCCCAAACATAATCTGTCACGTCTTTGACATATGTACTATTTTAGCTCTCAGCATGGCGCTCCCAGTGTTTCTTTTCATCACACCAGAGGGAGCCCCTGTCATTGCTCTGTTATGTGTGTGTCCCTCTGCGGTTTCCCTTGCCTCATCCTTTATGATAAATTAATACTGGGTGATGATGACGGATATGACTCTGCCAAGGTAACTACTATTATGGAGCGGTGATTGAGGACCGGTCAACCGAGTCTGTTGTTTATACTGTCTCCCCTGTGTAAAGCGTCGGTCTGAAGCCTGTGTGATGACAAGGGTCATTAGCTGCAGGAAGGTCAGTACTGTTAAGCATTATGCACTTTAAACTTGATGATTCACTCACTAAATGTCTTTCGGAGGTTTTGGCTGCTTCTTGTGGCCTTCGTCAGTTGGTTTATTCACTTGTCATGACAGTGGAGCAGAAATACTTACAAAACTAATCTACTAAACTTTAATCTGGATATTTATTGTTGGTAAAGTCACTATAATGGGGTAATGGGGTACCCATACCTACTGAAAATGTAATAAGCAAACGTAATAAGTGTAAAATAGATTTTTAATTACTTTGAACTAAAGTCACTAATTAAACTTGATCATTTTTTTCATTTATTGACAACTCCCAAGTGGCTGTCTATGTAGTAAAGCTAAACAGTCCTAAACATTAAAACCATGTAGTGTAAACCTCACAGCAGTACTCAACACTGGTATAGTGCTTGGATTTTTAAGTGTACAGTTTGACCGTGTGGACTCTAGAAAAGAAAAAAACATATACAGTATATGAGCTTGTTATTAAAAATAATAGCATTAATAACTGTAATTAAATTTCTTTTTCTCATTGGCTGTAAAATAATTTAAATCGCCAGTCCATCTGCTGGAAAATGATAAAATTTAAATTGCAATTTTTATCAGAGTTAGAGGAAGGGTAAGGCCAAGAGTACATGTAATAATTTTTGGAGCACATACCCAAGATAAACCCAGAGTCTTGAATTGTTTTATGCTTTCTTAGGTTTCTGGGCTAGTTTAGAAATGAAAATGCACTCAACACATGATCTTATAAAGATCATCCAACAAAAGAGGCAACACAACAGCTAACATGGCTAATGAACTTAAATACCTTTCATGTTTATCAATGTGAACCATATACACAGGACAATAGGAACACCTCTCTAAATCAATCAATCAATCATATTTTATTTATATAGCACCAAATCATAACAAAAGTTATCTCATGACAGTTTACATATAGAGGTGGTCTAAACAAGACTTAAGCCAATTTCCAGACACCAACAGAATCCTCCAGGAGAAAACACTTGGTGATAGTGGTGAAGAAAAACTACTTTTTAACAGACAGAAACCTCATGCAAACCCCAACTCCTGGAAGATGGACATCTGCCTTGACCAGTTGGGGTTAAAGAGAGAAGGTAAAGGAAGAGACAGACAGAGACAGAGGGAGAGAGAGAGTGGGGAAGGGGGGGTGAAGGGGGTAATAGGG
>JAPQRQ010000005.1:48660807-48680920 GCA_037367365.1 Apogon talboti
AACCCCCCCCCCCCCCCCCCGCTCACTCGTTCGCTCACTCTCTCATTCACTCACTCACTCACATGGGGTGATGTGCTCCTCCATTCTTCTGTACCTGGGGCAGTGGAGAAGGCTAGGGAGACACACAAAAGCAAATTGAAATGCTCCAGTGAGTGCTTTCTTGACATGATGCATGGCTCATGAGATGCAGCCTGGCCCTGCTGCTACACTTGTAAGTGTGCCGAAACACACACAAACACACTCACAGGCCTCCGGATCTAAAACACTATAGCCATATTAAAAGTAAAGCAAATACACTGTGTCCACTTCTCCACTGCATAAACTTGGACTTTTGTGGCACTGTTTGAACCCACCAGGATAATAATTTATAATTTAAACCAGGTAGATTTTTAAAGAAAATGTGGAATCCTTATCACATCAGGGGTTTAAAGTGGAACACGGAAGTGGTTTGTTGGAGGTGTCATTACAGCTTCTGTTGTCAGTTGCCACGTTACACCACTGCAAAACTGGTTCCTCCTCTCTGCTTTCCATCAGAACATCAACATCACCTTCCCCCCTTGCGGAAAATAGTGCTTGTATCTTAGTATAGCACATGGTTCTATCTACGTGTTTCGCTTGCTCTTTCTTTGTAGCATCTATATATAAAGCTGAAACCGGCGGATAGTTTTATGGAAAATTGTGACCTTGTGCTGGACATGAGAGAACACTCAGGTTGCCTTTGCATTGAGGATTTATGCTCTTCTCTAGTAAGACACAGTGAAGCAGCTTTGTCAGCTTTGAGCTGCCTGTGGTGGAAAAAAACCCTGAATTCTTTGGAGACGCCCGTTCCTTGGGCAGTGTGGTGCCACTGGACAAGGCCTTCATTGAGCAGGAACAGGAGTGGTCTTGTAGAAGGGATCCACAGGCTCGGCCTACGATGCAACAGAGCTGTCCAAGGACGATTAAATATTTAAGAGCTTGGAAAGGAGGTCTCGGTGGTAAGTTAATATTGATGGGTCTCTCATCTTTCCTTCTCAAACTTGTTGAGCTGCCTCAAGAGGTCAGATGGTGAACCTGGAGAGGAACCCCTGTTCTTCTGCTGCTTCTTCTTACACAAATTAGTACCTGGTGTTTGGAAATAAAGCTCACGAGCATCAATATTTTCATGAGTAAACCTGGGTCAGTGTGAGGTGTTTTGTTTTTTTTTTTGCCTTTTCTGTTGTTTCTACAGGGTCTTTCTTTGGTCACTCAGAAATACTCTATCCTGACTGGCTTGTAACCTCACCCACTCCCTGTAACTGTAGTAACTGCCATGTCAGGCTTACAAGGAAGTCAGCATTGCAGTGTTTTCTGGCAGTGGTCCACTGAGCACCACTTACAAGGAACCCTTCTGTGCATCTCCCAGCCTTTATTTGTAATCATCTCCCTCTCTTTATTCAGTGAATCGGTGGGTTTAGAATCTGCTGCAGATGCACAGGAAATTGGTGGAAGTACAAAGGAATTCAAGGTTTTTGACTTTTGATTGGATCCAAGAAGGTCCAGCATGGTTTTAAGTCAGGAATGATGCACCTACAGCATGGAGGAAGTCCTATTATAGCCACATCATGCAGGTGACACATGTGACTTAATTACTGGAGTCCCATTGATACCTGGAGAGATGACCTCAGCCTGCGCAGTTTATGATGAAATTTATTAGGAAGTTCACAGCTTTTAAATTGTTTAGCCCTTGGTGAGATAGCACAGAATTGATTTGAGACAGCAAACAGATTGATTTACGTCAGGAAATGGTTTCCTAGGAGAGATGGACTACAAGGCTGCATGGAATGTAAGGTTTCCTGGAGTAATTGTCCTTGTGGAAAAACACTTCCTGGTTTCTCTCCAAAATCTGTCCTTGGACATCCTTCACTCGCCTCACTCCTTTAGTGGTGTTTATTTAGCTGAGGAAACTGTGTTTGCAGTTTAAGGAGGATGAAGCATGTTTTCATCTTCATTTTTTGTCTGACTGTGAACATGTATGGTTTAGACTTATGTAATGTGCAAGCAAACAAAATCTTTTTTTTCCTTCCTTTCCTGTAGCCTACTTGTGTATCAGATTCTTTTTCTTGCATTTTTGTCTCCTCAAGCTCAAGGGAATAATCCTCTTGAGAAAACCAAATATATCTACCTATTCCTTCCAATATGAAATTGTAAAAATAATCACGCCTGAGGCTATTAATTAAATAGTGCACTTAATCATTTTTGGATGGAATATTTAATCATGTTAGCGAGGGGAGCCCCGAGTTTTAGCTTTTATGCATTTCAATGTAGAAAAGATGATTTTTATCTCTCTCATAGAAGTACTAAAACATGCTTGGAACATGTTTGGGTCAACTGCATTTGATAATCTTATTTGAAGAAGAGCTTTTTGAGCTCCTCACATCCACCACGTCACTGGCGAACAGTTTTAGGGTTACGGTATGCATTTGAGATGTTTGACAACTACAACTACTACAGCTAGTTTAGATTGTACTTCAGCCACGTTAAACATACATGCATTTTGGCCTCACTCCTCTAACTCCTCTATCTATGAATAACCATTTCCAAAGCCCCTACAGTATGTTAAAGACCAACATAACAATAATAAAAAAACAGCTCACTTTCCAATGTTCAAATAACTTTTTTCCCTGACATATTTTTTTTTTACAAATGCAGTGTTGCTGCACCCTTTGCTTAGTGTTGCCTAACTAACCTTAAGCCGAGCTTAGGGTTCCTTGGAAGGAGGGGATGACAGTGTGGTGAAGCAGTGCAATGCAGGTGTATGACGGGTGATTCCATTCTCCATATTTAGAGGCACACTTCTCAGATGTCTTTAGGACAGTGTCTTGTGAGGAACAGCAGGGCTGCACTCTAGGTGGCCATCTTTGCAGTGAACGAAACCACACATCTCACTTCTGCTTTTTTGCTGACTGCCATGACAGACTGCAGAGGAACCCGACAGGAGGGAAGCTGCCTGCTCAGGTCTCTGTGCTCTTAAAGTTAAACACTTCCATCTGTGTAACAAGATAGCGGCGAGGCAGCAGAGGCAGCTCCACTCAGCTGAGCAGGACAGTCAAAGACCTTGAGGAGCACAAAATGGTGGATGGCCATGCTACTGCTGATACTCCTGTGTGATTGGCTGTGTGTCTCCTTGGCCACAGTGGGGCTGCTGTGTGAAATGGAGTCCTCTGTGTGTGGAGTGCTGGCCCAGCCTCAGCTCTGATGCAGAAGATAATTCTGTCAGCTCAGACAGAGAGAGAGAGACACACAGAGAGAGAGAGAGAGAGAGAGTAGCCAAGTGAGGTGACGATACAAAAAGAAGGTCCTCCTAGAGAGGTTCAAACCAGTGAACTACATGATTTCCTGGGTTTTAACTTATGTTATTAACAGCTTTTTTCATTTGATACTCTTTGCTCTGAACACAGCAGTTGCAAAGCACTGAGGTAACATGAAAAGCTTCATTTTTCCTACTAAGAAGAAAGCGAGTGACTGGAAGGGTATTCATTATCTAACCTTCACACCCAGCAGGCTGTAGCTTAGGGATTTACCAGCTTTTGTTGGTTTGTGAAAAATTTCGGTCCTGAAGGTCACATAAACATTGCTGAAAGCTTATGATTAAAACCTAAACGCTAGAGATGTAAAAAACCACGAGCTATTGTGAATAGAACAGTACTTTCATATTTATCAGCCCAGGGAAGGTTTCACCATGACAACCTGGAGACAGCAATGACACAGAAGATGGTCATTAATGCTGGTCTTCACCTAATCTCCTTCTCATGATCTTCTGTCTGTGCAAAGAGGCCAAATGTTGCTACTGCGTGGACTTTGTTGCACCCTCCCCTTTTCAGAAGGAACAATCTGAAACACAATGGCTACCCTTGGAGCAAGGTTACTTGCACCATGAGGACCAGCGCCTTTATGTCTTTCTTTCTTTCTTTTTTTTTTTTTGGTTGGTGCAGCTTGACAGATGAATGAGGAACTGGAGAGTTAGATGTGTTTGATTGTGAAAGAAAATGTCTTGGTTTGCAAAGAAAGAGGAGAACGTGTGCAGTGATGTTAAGTATTAAAGGCTGCCTGAGTGGTTGGGTGATGTCAGGTAACCATCAGTCAGAGACAAACCGGATGACACAGGCACTGTCTGACCTTGCAGTATGGTTCGACCTAGACATAAAGAAAATGATCATCTCTTCCTGGGATTTGCATAGTATTGCAGCTAGGAGCCTCGCTAATGGCATTCCTTTCACTCTGTGTGTCTCTGTCTCTCTGTCTGATATGAGGACTTGCTTGAAGGCCTCAGTCAGCAGTTACTTTGAGGTCTAATGAGCAAAATTCTTCAGTCCTTTAAGGCTCTGCTCATGGGCCTTTTTTTTTTTTTTTTATGAAGGCTGCAGATGTTTAGGTGTGGTAATTCAGGAACTTTGATGTTAAATCCAGATTAAACAACTGTATAATAATTGATTACAGAAATATAGTAAGAAGTAGAAGGAAACAAATTTTACCACAGGGGGTCACACTTCGACTCAGAAGATGATCCCAAGTGGAAAACATAACGTGGTGCACACTTTTAATACTCCTCGGCCAAATATAGTATAAGATTCAGTTGAAAGTTACTGCCCTGTAATTTAGATTAGATTGCCTTTGTGTAAATTTTGCGCGGACATTTCAATGCATTCTTCAGATAATGTGATTACGTTGCTTTATGGACAGACGGACAGACGACAAAACGATTATCATACCCCTTTGGCCAGAAGTTGGCTGAGGGGTAAACATGGGAACGTCTGGGAGGGAGAGTGTAGTTCCTCCAGCCCTCTAGGTGGCAGTAATACACCTCTACGCTGTTTTAACACCTGCCAATAATAAGACGAAGTAGGGACAAAGCGGTCGCGTTAATTACTACAAATACAAACCACAGTCGTTTTGCAGTTGTGATGCTGTCAGTACAGGTTGACAAATGTCAGTTTAGCTCTTACATTGACCCGAACCGCCTAAACCAAAACCATACCAGACCACATGCATGTGAAGACCCTCAACAGTCCTCTAATGTAAGAAAATACATCATCTACCTTACACCACAACTCGACTGACAGTGGACTTTTAAAGGCAAACATAATGATATATATCCTGAATTTTTCTGTATTAACTGTGTTTTATTTGACCAGAAAATAAAGCTCTAAGTATTTAACTGAACATCTGACTAGCTTCAAAATCATCTATGTGGGACCTATTTTTGCTTATTACAAGTCTAGTGTTAGTTGTTTGTTACTATCAGTTCTTTTCTATCAGTATTACTATGCAGTCTGTCCATGTAAACCTTCCACTAGGTTTAATATAAATCTGTGTTGTAGTTTTTTGTGTAATCCTGCTGATTGACAAACAAAAAAAAAAAAACAAATGCAGGTGAAAGGATTTAAAAAAAAAAACATCCTGGTTCTGCAGCTCCTTTACCATTTTCATCTGTTAAACCTGCATTCAGGCAACTTCAAAGCCTGATTGTGAGCCCACCGTGGGTCATAAACACGGTCTATTCTTTTTTACCCACAATCCTTAAAGGGGAGTTAAGGCCTGCTGTTTGCGAGGTGTTTCTTTTCTTGCGCCCTCTGAATGTGACACTAGTGAAGGTCAGGCTGCAGACAGATCAGCAAAGCTCTCTGGATTGCAGCGTCTGAAAGACTCTGCACCAGTATTTACCAGTCTTCTGAGACCAGCTGGGATTACTGAGCTGGTTTCCCCCCCAAAAAAAAATCAGACTTCTGGTTCTTTCATCTATCAGACTCCTGTTTGTTTTCTCTCTTAGTTAAGAAGGGCTTGACATATGCATAACTCATCAGTGTTGATCAAATGAAGACAAGCATTTTAGACACGCATATTTATTTTTGATTGAAATAGTGACGACAAATTCAAAGTGGAGGAGGTGTTATGGCGCCACGAGGACTTTCTCAAGATCAGGTCATTTTGCTCATGTAAAGAGGAAACATCTAAAGGAAAGACTATCAAGAGGCCGATGGCTAAAAATAAGTGTATAAGGACTGTATAATGCAAGTTTATGCACAACAAGCAGTTGAAGGAGTTGAATGTGTTCCGCACACTCCTGAGAGGCTGAGAGAGCAGTAGGATGAGAAGTTCTTCTCACCAAAAAGCACATTAATTTAGCAAGAATGTGGTTTATTCCCATGACAGGAAATGGAACTTGTGATCTGATGAAACCAAGGTGGAATATTTTGATCTGAAGTCCTAAATATAGAGCAATAGCACATCAAGTACAGATGGTAACCTTAAATACCTTTCCTCGGTACGGTCTAAGCGTTGAGTGGGGAATGTCGTCAATGCTATTGCAGTCAACGCTACAGCAGATTTTGAATAAAGAAAGAGAAATATTAGACATCTAAATGGAAGTAAATTCAGATTGGCCAGGTTGAAGAGCTGCTTCTATCTATAGAGATGTAAACTGTGGTGGAGTGTGTGAGAGAATGTGGCTCCAGTAGTGGCATCTAAACTGGAAATGCTGATTTTCAAGGAGTTCAAAAAGCCAAAAATGGCTAGTCATTGATTGTCTTTAGTCTTAATGTTCAGTGCTAGTTAGTTAAAGGACATGTTCTGGTCTCCTATTTGTTTTGACCACTTTGTATTTATTTTAAAGATAGGCGTGTTTGGCTCAGTAAAATGCATAATTATGTCTAGAAAATCATTTTGGAACATGTTCAGTGATGTATGAGTCAACTGTTGAAGCAAAACAGTAATAACAAGCATCTCCCAAATGGATCCCTGTTAGTGTGATAATTTCTGTAATACTAAGTCTGGAACTCTTCTGTATTAATAGTGACATGATTTACTCAACTGGAAAGGAGTTCCATTAAAGCAACAAATACTTCTGATCATAATAACAACAAACATGTAAATAAGACATGTTTAAGTGATCAGTTGGATGTTCCATTCACTTCTGCATGTAATGGATAATTTTTAAACCTTCTTAGTTTGCATTAAATTGAACATCTGTCCCTCCTCGTAGATTCTAAAGCTTGATATATTTGATGTATAAATATAGTGTGTTTAACATATTTTAACCAATAGAATCTACAAGGTGGACAAGAATGTTATTTTAGATTTTAAAAGTCCAACCTAATGATTTTGCTGTATTTTCCAACATGATATTCAAATGAGTTCAGGTCAAAGGTCATGTTTGTATTTTTCTATTTATGTATTATATGCATGAATTATGTATAAGTTGATAAAATTGCATAAGAGCTTTGATGTGATTTTTTTGGAAATTGCTGGTCCAAGGTGATGGCAAATGGGGGGGTGAGTTCAGCATCTGGAGGTTTATATAGTTGTAGAATATCAATATATGGTATCATAAGATGGATCCTTCTGGGAATCAAACGTTCAACTATTTCTGAGTAAGTCTATGAAAGTGGGTCAGGTAGGGACAGACACGAGACGAACCCTTAGTGTTTACAATTAACCACTATAAAAGAAATAATACAACAGCCTTTAAAAACCCACTGTCTGTGATTACTAGCTGAAACATGTGGAACCTCATCTTTAAAAAGGGCAGTTTTCTTGCGCTAACATAAACTACTGACATGGTATAACTGATAAATCCTCTAATACACACACTGAATCCCTGCCGTACAGTATAATCGGATCTCTTTTCAGGGACATGCAAAATATTGGTAGTTCACGTTTCACCAGATATTGTAGATGGACTTATGATGAAGGATGGCGTGAAGAACGGTCCTGGTCAAGGCATTGTTGCTTGGTTAGTGGTTGACCTACTTTTTTTGAATGCCATATGCTTCCTGAACCAGATTGGTTGTCAGATTAAAGCAGCATTTTTTTTTATCAGGATACTGGTGGTATCTGATGACAGGGTTGATGAATTTGGCTCAGACCAGGGATGTTTTGGACATTTGTTGCAAAAACGGTTCATCCTCAGTTTGTTTTTGTGGAAAATAAATGTCATGATTTTACAACGTCACATACGAGGGTTACTGTTGTATTTCAGCTGTATTTATTCTCGCCTCTGTTTGTATTCTGTGCTGTTCCCATCCTTTTCATTCCATTCCAGCAGATGTCTGATGAATGTTATGACAAAATGTTCTGAACATTATTGATCCTGCACATCTCCTCTGAAAAGGCTTGGTCCATTGATCGACCAGGTGGGATCGATGTCTCATCTCTGTGTATTCAGACTTCCTTAAATGAGCAGCACCATGTGATCTCATCATTTAAGGAAGCTCTCGGGGATGTGACGCAGAGACGAGGTCACTGTCCAGCTTTGTCTTGTCCTTACCACGCACGTGCTGAGATGCTGCTGGAGTGAACAGATATGCTCATCAAGACCAGACAAAGGAATGGTTCTGTCAGATTCATGTGGGTCCAGTGTGATGAGGTAATTGAACTAGAATATTAGTATGAGTTACTGATTGACCTGCTGTTACTTTAACCCATTAAATATGTACAGAGTAACTAAAAAAGGTGAAATATGTCTTAACATAGTATCAACAGTATAATCATGTGTATGGTGAATATGATACATATACGTACTAACACTGTATATCAAGGGGGTCAAACTCATTTTAGTTCAGTTCCATATTCAGCCCAATATGATGTAAAGTGGGTCGGACCAGTAAAATAATAGCAGTAGGGATGCAGGATAATAGTTTTTTACAACTGAAACTGATAACTTCCTGCTTCTCGGAACCGATACCGATCACAAACAACAATAGTTCCCATTCTTGAAATTCTTTTATTATTATTTCAAGTCAGTGATAAAACTCAGTTAATAGTAAAATAAAGGCTTCTATAGAATCAAAAGCCTATGGCTGCCTGAAATGGGCAATAGACCAAGGATTTTTAGACACTTACTATATGTACATATACATAATTTGGTGATGATCCACCGCTGTTTTAAAAGCTACGTTAAGCGTTTTTTACATTAAGTGTTTTTGAATGTCCCTTTTCTTCTGCTGTTGCCGGACCAAAACAGACAAAACAAGCGCTGGATCTTCCTCTTCGTCTTTTTGGTTTTTATGGCGGTTGGCAAGGCAACAACATGCACTGTGTACTGGTGAATGCGCGAAATCTAAGCAATTTAGATTTATTATTATGGGCTCTGTTTATTGGTGAAAACCTTAATTATTGTAATTATCTAAATGACGTCATTTTTTCAATATCGGTGATAATTATTGATGCCGATAGTTATTGTGCATCCCTAAATAACATGAACAACCTGAGATATCTTAAGAAATATAACAATTTTAATATTATGTCTCAGTTTATCATTTTCACATTTACATCACAGTGGATCTACAAATACATAAAACATTAATAACAGGCATGATATTTTTCAAATTGCACCTACTTCTCTTAAGACTTTTTAGGTTGTTCACATTTTTTGTGAAAGGATTGTTTATAAATATAAATATTTTCATGAAATCTAACTTTTTTCACTAAAAGAAAGAGAAATATTTGGAATTGACATTATCTATAGGTTATTAGCATTTTACTGGTCTAATGCCCTTGAGATTGAATCGTTCTGTATGTGGAACCTGAACTATAATGATTTTGACACCCTTAATGGTTAATATCTTCATTGTAATTTTTTTATTTCATAAATTGATCCCACAGGCTGGATTGGACCCTTCAGCAGGCCAGTTTTGGCACGCGGGCCGTATGTTTGACACTTGTGCTGTATATGATCATTCTCATGTTCACCATTAAGTAGTTGCCTATTAGCATACACACTAGCCACATATTGTTTCTTTCTTCATAATTTATTAATGCCTTATTCTACAACTACTAACAGCCTGATAACCATTTTCCTGCAGTAACT
This sequence comes from Apogon talboti, assembly GCA_037367365.1. NCBI lineage: Eukaryota > Metazoa > Chordata > Actinopteri > Kurtiformes > Apogonidae > Apogon > Apogon talboti. The sequence continues at coordinate 48,670,634 of JAPQRQ010000005.1, forward strand.
TCAGAAATGTCACTTATTCAGTGTAAATAAGCAACTTTTAGTCCATGATTTACAACATACAGTGTTTAATTAGTGACATAGTTATGAACAAGACCCACACACCTAAGACAGAGTTGGACAGACTAAAGCTGCCATGTCCACAACAATATGGATGTTTTTCTAAATGGTATTTTCATCCACTATTATTTTAAATTATTTCCACACAGCCTTTGTTTTACAAAATATCTCTGTCTACACCACAATGAAAAAAACTATTACAAATCAGTCCTAATGCCCTGGCAAACCATTATGTCTGTTGGACTTTAAAATGTTGATATTGGTGGACGCAGCAGGTTCAGAAGGTTTCATCTGTCTAAGGGAGCTCAACTATAAAGTTAATCTAAGTGTTGGTTTGTTGTTTAATGTGTTCTTCATATTATGTAGATTTCACCACAACACTTGTACATGTGCAGTCCGGTCCGTCTCCCAAATGCGTTGACACTGACCTCGATTTGTTGCAGGTCATACACTGACTTCTGCATCTACAGTATATGACCTATATTTGACCTGTTAGGTGCGTTTTTACCACAGAAAGAAACAATAGGAATGCATGTATTAGGGTGTGATGTCATCATTTCCTAATCTCTAAGAAACGCACAAACACGAACCCTTAAAATCAGTACTTTTTTTTTAAACACTTTTTACATGTTAACGAGGTGCATAAACATAGAGAAGAAATACAAAGACTGTTATCACTTGTACTAACATAAGAATAGACCATATTTTAAAATAGATTTTTAGGGATAATGTGTATTGTTGTTTTACTTCTGTCTCACATAGCCTTTAAAAAAATCATATCTCATGTATTCCAACTTTATTACTGTCAGTAACAGTAATTATATGTTTATTAATGGATAATGTGTGTAATATGTAGGGGAATGTAGGAGGATGTAGTTGCAGAAATGAAATCTAATACTCATAATCATGTTTCAGTTTTCTCAGACACCCTCTCTGTGGAGCAAGGTGTCCACTCATTAGCCGTTTTACCTTTTTTTCCTGTTTTATACCAAATGACATAAAGTGTTGAGATCCATTACTTTAACCAGTGTTGGAGCAGCGTCCATATATCCTTCAGTAAAAAGACACATACTGACTCACATATATTTTTTCAGTGAGTTCAGGTGAGTTTGAGGGTTACCCAGTTAATTCCGTTACACTTTATTATGAAGTATTTACTGCAATATATAAATGCCTTTTCTTGTGTTTTTTTTTCATTGTTATCACCGATCTTTTAACCTGTTTTTCATTATGGTATGGTGTGTGCTGCTTGACCTCTTGGCCAGGTCGCCCTTGTAAAAGAAATCTCGACCTCAATGGGATTTTATCAGGTTAAATAAAAGTAAAAAAAAAAAATGTAATGTGCATAAAAACTACAACAAATATGATGTTATTACCATTATTTGAATTCTAACATGAATGTATTTAAAGCACTTGAGCAGCTTAATCTTATTCATGTCACTTCACAGCTCCATTATGAAACACAAAATACATAATAATATGTATTTAATCAGTTTTACACTCAAGTAACTGTGGCCAAAATGTAATGTAGTAGTTTTTATGGCAGATGATCTGTAGGCTGAGTGGGTTTATGCAGCTTAAACAGAAGTGAGATGTGTTAAAATTCTCCACAGATGACGGATAAATAAAATTCAATAAAAAAATAAAGTAATGCGCATATGTGCATTATTTGAATTCCAACATGAATACCTTTAAAGCTCTTGTGCAGCAGTTTTTCCCTTTTCCCCTTTGTTTGTCTTTATACTCTGTCCATGTTGCGTGAAGAGTGTGTTTACTGTAAACTAGTGAGCGCCAAACACAACACCTCTTTGTGCATAAGGGTCATAACTTTCATAGGGAAACTAACATTTCCATTGAAGGTCTGTTGAATCAAATGGGTGAGTGTTACCAATACCTAACTGTCCTTTACTACACTGTGACAGAGTGTCACAGTGTAGTGATGCCTGTGTGCAGTGATGCACACAGGCATCACTGTTGTAAATACTGTGATGCCTGTGTGAAAGGATGAGGCAAGGGCACTGTATTGGAATATGAAGGTCAGTCAGGTCAGACCTGCTTTTCTCTTCTGAACCACTGTTGTTATCTGCCACACAGCCCACAGATAAAAGCTGAACTGGAAACCGACAGGAGTGTTTGAGCAGCACCGAGGCCAAAGAATCACTAAAAACCAGACACTGGCCTACGTAAGAGTGTGCCATTCCTAATCTGAACTAAAATAACTTCCAAAGCACGTATTAGGAAATCCTGCGGAGATTCTTTTTAGGAAATAATTCTCTTTGACATGCACAGACCCCATGGATTAATGTATTTTTGAGACCTTCAGGTGAGGATAAGCCATGCAAAATCCACGACAAGCTGAATTCAGACCAGTTGAGATGCTTCCGGGTGACTGTGTGTGTGTGTGTGTGTGTGTGTGTGTGTGTGTGTGTATGGGGGTGTGTGTGTGCTCTTTCTCTCTTTGTGTGAGTGTGTGTGCTCTTTCTCTCTTTGTGTGAGTGCAGCGCTAACTGAATGTAAGCACATGCACATATGGGTGTCTCTTTGCTAACAGTACAACAGAACAAATCATTAGCCTCATAGCATAATAGCCTAAATGCCTTAAATGAACTGATCTTATTTCACGTTATGATCATCCCATAAAAAGTCCAGATTTAATTAAGTATGTAAATCATGAAATTTGCCTTAGATTTCTGCCCATGTTGTGCCAATTAAAAAGCTGTTCAGTATACACTATATGGACAAAAATATTGGGACACATCATGTCTACAGCTGTAAGATGTCCTGGTTATACTGATTTGACAAATAAACATCAACATTAATAATCAATATGATATTTATCACAATATGAAACTACATTATGACATATGTCATTATTGTTTTGTATCCCGGACCGCTGTTAGGAAAGAAACACCTGAATTCAACAGGTCCATATACTTTTGTCCATATAGTGTATACTGAACAGCTTTTTAATTGGCACAACATGGGCAGAAATCTAAGGCAAGTTTCATAATGATTTACATACTTAATTAAATCTGGACTTTTTATGGGATGATCATAACGTGAAATAAGATCAGTTCATTTAAACATTCATGAAAAACAAGAAAGCTCATCATAAAAGTTATTACATAGAAACAAAAAACACCTAAATTCAACGTGTCCCAATACTTTTGTCCATTTGTGTATGAGTAAGGCAGTTATTCTATGAGACTAATGATATTAATTAAGCTTCTTGACCTGATGCAGCCTTGAGCCTGTCCCATCTGTAAATGATATCTCAGATATTTCATGATAAGTCCCTAAAACGATGCTCTGACATTTATATGGGACCAACATCAGGACCACAGCACCGTTTCATTTAATCTTATTCATGTCACTTCACAGCTCCATTATGAAACACAAAATACATAATAATATGTATTTAAACTGTTTTACACTCAAGTAGCTGTGACCAAAATGCAATATTGTAGTTTTTATGGCAGAGGATCCGTAGGCTGAGTGGGTTTATGCAGCTCAAACAGAAGTGAAACGTGTTAAAATTCTCCACAGATGTGGAAGAAGTGACTCAGTTGTCCTGACCCTATAGTCAGTGTTTATGGGGACTTTATTTGCATCGCGGATGGAAGTGGCAGTCACAGACTCTGAACTGTGTTTTTGTTTCCCCTGTGAGTAAGCTGATTTAGGAACTAGTTTTAAGATTTATATCCGATATAATTTGACTCATTTCAAGTCCAGTCTCATATTATTGTCCCTCCACTCAGCGCATTGGAATTGACTTCATTTTAAATGCAACTTGAATTAAATATTGCAGCAATTTTGGAGTTTGCAGAGGCGTATACCCACCTCTGGATGGTTGTAAATATAAGAGCAGTATTACTGATGATCAGTGCAGGGAGTGATGACGTTTCACTATTTAGTTGCTGAGAAGAAAATACAGCTGGTCACAATAGTTTCCTTCTGTAATCAGAAAAAGGTTCCGACATTGCAGTATAATGTTATATTAGTGTGAAGTACTGCAATCCAAACAGTCACATTACACTGAAATAACAAAACCAGTTCTTACTTAAACCAAGTCAGTCATAATATTATGGAGTAGATTTAAAAAGATAAAATGGACTTATAAAACATTTATTTCAAAAAGTTGATAAAATGTACATAATACAATGCAAATATTTAATATAAACAAATGGACTAAAACAGTAGTAAAGTAATATAGTAGTTAAATATTGCATTTTATATTTACTAAAGATCTAGTCATATAATTACTAAAGAATAGTGCATTTCTAATCATTTTCAATTTGAATCTATTACAGTTAATTTATTTCCAATCTATGATTAATAACATCTATCATTGCCCACCAGATTTACATAAATAGTAAAACTACATTTCTCATAATAATTTAATCCACAGAAACCAAGCGTTACACATTTTATTATTATTATTATTTACAAAAACAAACATATTTCATCATCAAAATGCCATTGAACTTTATGTAATTATCAGATAGAAATTTAAAAAACACCAATGTCAGGTGGAAAATCAAACTGACTGAAATCAGTGACTTTAAAATGAAATAAATTTCATGAATCCACTCCACAAACACACATACAAACATTATTCATCTCATCTTGTTTCCCTGTTCACTGTTTGACATGAACTTTTTAATGGCCTGTTAAGACATTTTGGTCTCGTTCCGTCTTTCTCTCATTTGCGTTTCCTGTGGCTTTGGTGAGGTTGACATTGACTCTGAAATGAGTGAATACACATTTCATCCTGTTGTTACACATCCCACAAAGACACTGACTTAAAGCACGGGTATCAAACATACAGCCCGCAGGTCAAATCAAGCCTGCCAAAGGGTCCGATCTGGCCCGTGGGAGGAATTTGTGAAATGCAAAAATAATTTGAAATGGGTTGGACCAGTAAAATACTATTGTAAGATCCTATAAATGATGACAACTCCATATTTTTCTCTTTGTTTTAGTGTAAAAAAAGGAATATTAAACTTACATGTTTCCATTTCCAAACTATCCTTTCAAAAGAAATGTGAATAACTAGAAATGTCTAAGAAACTTAAGTGTATTTTTAACCATATTTTACCTAAATGTGTATTTGTAGATCTACTGTGATCTATAAGTTGTAATGCACATGTGTAAATGAGAAGCTCAGGCATAATATTGTTAAAATTACCCTTAAAATGTACTTATTTATTTGCATTTTTTTAAATGATACTTTGTAGATGTAAACATTTTCCTAATGTCAATTTCCTTTGTAGTTTGTAGTTGACGTTACTTTTATATTAATATGTTTAGAGGTCGACCGATATGGGTTTTTCTAAGGCCGGCGCTGATGCTGATTTTTAAACATTTGGTTAGCCAATGGCCGATATCTACAGCTGATTTTTGAGGCCGATATTTAAGGCTGCTTTTTTTTTTTTAAGCACATTGACCATAAAATACAATTGAAACACTCAGATAATTAAGATTTTTATGCAGCAGTATAAATGAAATTATTAATGCACGTACGCATAGTACTCTATTAACATTTATTGAACTTCAAATGCTGCCCACACAGGTGCCTGATCAAATATCTTATAACATTTTTACTACTGATTAAATATTGGCTTTCAAAAAAATTAAAGCTGATGGCTGATATTGAAAAAAAAATCAGTATATCGGTCTACCTCTAATTATGTTATTATTTTACTGGTCTGGCCTAACTGAGATCATATTGGGGGGGATTTGGCCCCTGAACTACAATGAGTTTGACATCCCTGACTTGAAGTGTTGACGTGAATCTCGCAGTAGTTTGCGTGTTTTAGATCTGGTAAAGAGAATTGATGAAGCTTTGGTGCCAACATAAATATATGTTGTTGATGTGTATCTGAGCTCATACTTGCATCAGCACATGTTGGCTTTCAGGAGAATGATTGAAGCCTTGTGCTCAGATACACTTGTGTAATTGTGTTATTAAAAGATGTATTGGTGCATAGTACTGGTCTGTAACAATGTGACAAATGTAATGTTATTTCCTCACTGTCTCTCCTTCATAATCTACTCACATCAGTATAGTCATGTATAATCCAGTGCTCTATAACAAAGCAATTACCTGATTTAACATCAACGGGAAATGAAAGTCATATGTTTCAAATGACAGCTGATAACGTCACTGACCTAGATTCTGGTTTCTGTCAGAATTTAAGTTATTGATGTATTCCTAAAATCTCCTTTTTGACAGAGCATTACTCTCCATTTTGGAGCAGATGTCAATTAAGAGACATGTAGGCAGATTTGGCGCATTCAGGAAAAGCAGATTGTGTGCTGGTAAATGTTTACCAAGCTCGAAACAAGTGTGATAACAAGGGTGGGTGGGCACGTTTGTGCACAGCACGGAGGAACGATAACACATGGAACGGTATTCAATAAAAAGAAAACCTTTACAATGTAGTATTAAGGGAATAAGTGACCCACATCCATTTAAAGTGTTGCTAGTTCCGAATTTTTCTCTTTAGTGCATGTTGACAGTCAGATGAATATATCACAGGTAGTAGAGATATCATAATTAGAAATACTTGAGCCAAACATTTAATTCAGACAAATGTATGGGCTTATCATTAATGACTGTTTTGTTAATTCTTGAATTTTGTGTCTTAGTTTGAGCTCTTGTATGAAGATTTCCTATGATCATTTACACTGTCACCGTCCAGTCTGATGACGGTTCATGATGAAATACAGCCAGAGTGGATCTGAAACCTGTGCAGCAGCCGCTTCACAATTAATGCCCTCAAACATTAACAAAACTACCCCGAAATGGAAGGGACTCACTTTGGCTCTGCCACTGATTTAAGCAATCAGTTGCCATAATTATTTAAGTGTTGAAATTATTTGAAAAAAAACTACATGAGAATAAAGCAGCACGCTTAAACCAACAGCACACTGTAAACCTGTGTAATTATATCATCACAAAAGGCAGGAGTTTAAATGTCCTGTCTATGTCTGTGTGTGTGTGTGTGTGACTGTAACACACAGTGTGTGTGTGTGAGAGGGGGGGGAATTTTGGATTCAGAAGAGAAACAAAGTGTAAAACATGCAAAATTTTCAAAGTTAAAATTGCTATATGTTAACTGAAGTTTTTGCAATTGTTGGATCGCAGTTCAAGTCAAATGTTTGATCTGAAAAACACATATTACAAAGTGATCTGTAATTGGTGCTTTTTCTTTGTTAAGCAATCCAATAGATTTGCAATGGCTAATACCAATTTTGTCCACAATAATAATGAGTTTTTCACAGAATAATGCATCCATACATGCCTGTAAAAGGTCATATTTCATCAGTTAATTCACTGCCTGAGGTCACGCTTACTCTTTTTGTCTCTCACTACCATTAAATATTACTGCATCTTAGCATCAGGGATTTCTTGTTAGATAGCGCTTCCAAAAAGTGCCAAAAAACAGAAAATGTTTAAGGGCTGGGGGAATATTATTGCTGAGAAACAGAGAAAAGGGAAAGGCGTTGATTTTGGCATTGATGAGCATGTTAGGCTTGTAAAAGCCACTCGATCACAGCCTTTGAATATTTACAGAGACAGTTAGTGTGCCAGCATGCAGAATGTGCTTGTTATGAATGTGTTTGCTTTGCCCATAATGGGGTGCTGCAAACATCTTGTATCTTGTGCCGCTGTTAAATTTATGAGAAGATAATCAGAAGAGGCTTTGAAAGCTGTATTCCTGCACCAGGCTGTGTGGTGGTGGATATTATATTTGAGATGTATGACGTTACGATTATAGTGAAGTCTAATATTTGCTGCCGTTAAGGAGAAAACGGAGCATTTTGGTTTTCAGAAGCATCAAAAGAATAATCCAATAAGACTCGCTGTTCTTAATGAATATGATGTGTGACCATGTGAAAAATATAAACACAATGCAGGATAACAGCCTAGCAACAACTATTTGTTAGTTTTGTGAGCTTTAATTCTCTGTATTGAGGTGTTGATCAGTTTCAGGCTGTTCTCCTTGTACTTGCAGTGTTTTTGTAGTGAATTGCATTATATTCATGTAATGCATACTTTCAGATGTGCTGAGCTGAGGCGAGCACTCCGGGGCTGCTGACATCAGTGGATGGGAGTAGTCATCTCCATCTCCAGCTTTCCTTCTCCTGTTTGTGCAAAAGGCCAAATTCTCACTGGTCCTGTGACGCAACGTTTTCGGTTCGTCTGCAGAAACAATGAGATCTTTCTGTGCTGTCTTCTCTCCTCTGAATAAACCTACAGCACACTGTCTAGTTAAGGAGATCACAGTTCGGACTAGTGTAATATATACTATGGCTGGCTTTGTACTCATTTCTCTCTTCTTTTAAATAAGTTTCTTGAAATAAAAACGTATTGATTGCTCTCTGATGTTGTCATCTCGTCTTGGAAAAAATCCATTTCCACAGTCCCGGCTACCTGCTATTATTGCAGCGCCATTTTTTCCCTTAAAAAGCAGGCTGTCGTTTGCAATCAATGAGTCATTAATTATTGAAGCTCAGCAGGTTGACAAGATGCACGCCGTGTCGTGTTTGCCAGATGAATTGTCTGTAGCCAGAACGCTGGCCCTATATATTGTAACACACCCACTTGCCCCCCCACCCTCCCCGGCAGCAGGAGACGGTAGCACTAACCAACAGTTAAAGACAAAACCTCTGTACTTCTAATCAGCTTAATGCTGGCTTATTCAAAGGCCCTCTTTCAGACAGAGCAGCTGCTGTGAGCCAGTTTGAGTAGAGGGTGTGACTGCTGGCAGGACTCACCAATGGAGAGAGACCGGTTGGTGATTAACAAATGTTGGTAGACTTTGGAATCTGGGGAGGCCAGTTTGATGGCTTTGTCCTCTCTGCTTTTCCACTGAAGGTCTTCCAGGTGGCTTGGTTATGCATGCTCTCTTACTGCCTCTCCTATCTACTCCCACCCTCCCTCTCCAGGCCTGCTCTCTCCTCCACCTCCTCTCTCTCTCTTGCCCCTTCTCATCTTCTCCTCTGGGCTCTGGGCTGCAGAGCTCTGAGATAAAGAAGTTCAGACATGCCTCACATTTTTAGACCCCCTTGTGGAACATAGTTGGCAGCTTCTACAAAACCTATTTGCTTTAAATTTCTCTCTGGCTTTTCGCAGAGTGTTGGTGCATGCCACTTGCTCTGACCTATTCTGTCTTTCTTTGGAGTGGGGATTCTAGCGTTTCTCTGAAAATCTCTCGATGTGGGAGATAATGTCCTTGAGAAATGAAAAGACGAGGTAAAGTCAGACTGGCAAGACAGTGAGATGTTTTCCGCTGGTCTGTGTGGGCAGAGAGTTTGGGTACAGCGCTGTACATCTGGCAGATAGGTTTCTGTCAGCAGCTCTCCAGTGACAGGCTGCCTGCCTGCCTTTGAGGAAGAGGATCAGATCTGTGGGTCCATGTTGTGTGCTGGCTGAACACCTAAGCACACATAGTCAGCTCCTAAAATGGCTGCCCTTGAAGCTCGGCTCAGAGGAGGATCTGAGCAGCTCAGTCACTGCCTGTTAGAGCCCCAGCTGACTCGATGAAAGCAGTTACACAATCTCACCCATTAACTTGGTGTGGTGCAGCGACTGACTGGCTGAAAAGACGCAGCCAATTCTAAGGCAGATGGTGGTTGTGTAGGAGGCTTTTTTTTCCCCAGCCTGGGCATTCCTCTCCCCTCCTTCTTCAAAAAGGATTCTCTTGATATCCCTGTCAAGGAAGCTGGCATTAGAAGGCAACTTTGTTCAGAACTGCAGTGATCTGCCAAGAGAGCAGGGTGGGGCCCCATGGTGAGGCTGTAACCTAACCCTGAACAACAATGGATCCCCTGGTTGCTCAGGGACATACTGGCAGCTTGGCCTGCTCACATGGAGCTGGTCATTTGTGTGTGGGAGAGACATGGAAATCTCAACTGTCTTTCGCTGGATCTCACTTGAAAAGTTTGGGTTTCAGAATCCAGATCAGTGGATCATATTTGAGTGGCAAGGAAGCAATACATGGTGCCTTTCTCTATACTGTAGTACAATATCCATTTCCAGAGTTCATATGTATTGTATGGTTTGGTTCCTTTGATCAATTTTCCTGTAGTAACCCTACAAATGTCAAATGTTCTTGTAGACATGAGTAGCTTCTGAAACATAGATCATTTTCAAGCCAGGCTGCTTGTTGGGACAGCGCTTATCTCCAGTTTCTCTAGTGCTAAGAGGATATGAGAGTCTGT
>JAPQRQ010000005.1:48685057-48699990 GCA_037367365.1 Apogon talboti
GAACAGGACACTAGTCCACCATAAGATAGCCCTCCACCAGAGGCTCATGCCTGTTCATGCCAGTTAGATGGACGTGATAAAGTTGGGTAGGTGGACTGTATTAACATCAACGCTACATCCTCCTGTTGTGTACAAATGAAACTAGCATCCCAGTGACATGGGAGGTGTTTGTGTGTCATAGCTTAGACACAGGGTCTGTGCAGTACAGATATGGAGACACCATACCTGCCCATCACCCATCTCATGGATTCTGAACTGGGATTGGTCATTAGGGCAGTGAATCAACTGATCAAAAAGGCCATGATCTAAGTACAAACCAGTCTCATCAAATCTCCCTAACCCAGACCAGAGTTATCTTTGTATTAAGTGTTTACTTTCAGTTTTTATTTTGGATGAAGTGTCATTGAATAAGGGGGGCATTTATGATGGCTTCACATTTGAAGAAGTGACACTGACTATCTTTATGTACAGTCTATGATTTGGTAAAGTGTGTTCCTCAGAGAACACACGTTTATCAAACCAACAACTTTCAGGTTCCCAGTCAGACCGACTCCCTCTTGGTTTGTTCCTCATATTATGTTTTAATTTTCTCATATTCTCTCTGTTCTTACTTATTATTATTTGATCTCACCATTATTTAACAAAACTTTCCGACATGGGGGGCAGTTAGTGTAAATACTGTTTTCATGCTGAATGATCAGTCTCCCCAGCATCTATTTTAGAAAAAGTTCTCTTAAGGCTGAAGGAAAAAAAAAGGCTGAAGGGTCTATATGACATGCCAGCCTTATAGTACTTGTAGTTGGCCCTCCTTTGTGATTTGTTTCAACATTTTTAGTTTAAATATGCAAAATAATATTTTTAATAATGTTTTTTTTAAAAATAAGTCACTTAAATAACTTACCTGGTTAAAGGTTAAATAAATAAATAAATGTTTTAGTCAATGGTTTTAGGTTTATTAATTAGTCCACACCCTGTCCCTGTTGTCATAGATATTTTACAGTTACAAAGTCATTCAGTAGCTCCAAACAAAACTGATACAGTTTACACAGCATGTGTGTACACAGTTTGTTGAAATGTGTACATACCACTGGTGTATACACAACTTTACGTCTTATATTTCAGGATTTGTTTCATTTTTTTCCCCTTGAGTCACATATGTTTATAGAGGAATAAAGGAAACACATGGCACTTATTAGTACAACCAAATGTGGTGCCTATACAGCTTATAACCTAGAGGTCAGCTGATAGTGGGTTTTTAAAGGGCAATATAATATTGATAGGAAAAGGAAAAAGCAGATTGGCAGTTAATCTTCAGATTTCCAACAAGTACCACCCTGTGACCAGATGTAATAACTATTAAACTGAATATTTAAGTCAAGTGCATAAATACAATTTTGTGAAAGAGAAAGAACAACCTTTGAATTTTGCATTTTTATGTGTCATGACACACCAAAGAATCATCTGGTTTTCAGCAGGGTTAAAAATTTGGCAAAAATAATGCATGACATATTACACCGTATCATTTAGATATCAAAAACTTTCAGAAAGCAGTGTGTGAAAAATGAAGTTCACCCGTTGTGTCTCCATAGAAAACAGGAGGGTAGGTAGCGTTTAGGAGCTGCCTGTCAGTCAATCAGCAAATGTGACTACCTCCATAAAAGCACAAGTTCTAGACGTTTGCTGGTCTGGAGCTTTCAGTTGTGTTTTAACACAATACCCAAGAGGAAGAGCTACTAGGAAGAAGCCTCTTTTAAAAAAAAAAAAAAAAAAAAGAAGCACATGGCAGCACAGCTCATGTTTGCAAAGTTGCATCTGAACTGAAAGACTTTTGACACAATGTCCTTTGGACAGACAAGACCAAAGAGGAGATGTTTGGCCATAATGCACAACACCACATTTATGGAACCACAAACACCTCACACCAACTGTCAAGCATGGTGGTAGAATGGTAATGATTTGTAGTCCGTAAGTCTGCCATAAACTTCTCTGTATACTAGAATATTCTAGAGTCAAATGTGAGGACATCTGTCCAACAGCTAATGCTTGACCAAAATTAAGTCATGCAACAGGACAATGATCCCAAGCACTCTAGCAAATATGCAACGGCATGACTGAAAAAGAAAAGAATCAAGGTGATGCAATGACCCAGTAGTCAAAGTCCAGAGCTCCAGCAATTCAACAGCTGTGATGGGACTTTGAGAGAGGTGTGCCTAAACGAATACCCACAAACCTCAATGAGTTGAATCAATGTTGTAAAGAACAATGGACCGAAATTCCTCTGCAATAATGTGACAGACTATTGAAGTCATACAGAAACTTAGGACTTCCAGATATTGCTGCTGAAGGTGGTTCTACAAACTGAACCATGGCATGTACTTTTTTTTTTTACACTTCTTCTGAAGTTTGATTTCATTTTTCTTAAATGAATAATGACATGGTGGACTCTGTTTTATTTACAAGTTAGATTTAATTTAATAATTAACCTGATGAAGACAAGATGATTTTTTTTTTTTTTTATGTCCTGCTAATACACGTGTAACCTGTGTTGACAATTGCCAATACACAGACAGAGGAAAGAGCAAACTGGCACAACTCAAATGAAGTATAGAGACGGTCTGGCTGTTCAAGGCTAAAGCGATGCCTTGATCAGTTTTGCCCTGACTTTACACAGTGGCCTTTTTTTTTCATCTCTCCTTTTCTCTTCAAGTCATAAATGTTACGATACTGATGCAGTTTTTGCTTTGATTGAGGTTCAAGTCATGCCGTCTCTGCTCATTGTCACCTACAATAGCGCTAGTAAATAGAAAGTCCAGTAAATGCAACATGCACCCTATGCATCTTCTCTGTGGAGTAGTCATTAAAACTAATGAGAGCCACAGGATAAGTCTGCAGTGTGGATACTGTCTATTTGATCTCTTTGGGTTGTGTACCTTTGGTGATAACTGTGAGGCTGTTTGAACTGGACACACATCTACCATATAATACGCTGTGCTGCTATGTATTTGAGTGCTGTTATGTCTAATGTTGGGGTTAATTTGTGTCCAGTTTTCTGTATGTTGATGAACCTATTGCTGTGTTTAAAAAAAAAAAAAAAAAAATCGTCCTTAAGGCTTGATTTAATATGTCAACCAGTGACCTTTCATGGTGTACTCATAACCAGTGTGAGCTTCAAAGCCTGACATCACAGACCATAATCACAATTGATTGAAAAGCCATGAAGCTGTGAAAAGATGACCAGATCATCAGCTTCCATTTTTTTCCTCCTGGCCAAGTCTGAGCTGCAGAGAAGCCCAAAGACACAAAGCCTTAATTTCTCTGTTGATTCATTCAGTCTTATTTCAGGGCAGACTGATAGAATAGTCTGCTCTAAATACTGCAGTGTGGAGCTGCTCTCCAGCTGTTGCTTATCCGAAGGTAGTAAAAATGGGACAAATCACCCCGTAATCCCTCCTCGGTCCCTCCATTGTTCTTGAAACAGTGCTATGTTTAAAAAAAAAAAGAAAAAAGGGACCTTCTTAGTATTCTGAGTAACATAAGCATCTACTGAATCATCTGCTGTGACATTTTTAGTATTGTTTGCTTTAATTTTATATCAAATAATAATCAGTTAAAATCTTCAAAATGCATTCACTCATTACAATAATTATTATATTATTATAATTTGCCTTGAACCTTTTCACCAGGAGGGGTTAACTTCCATTACACCAAGGTGATTTATATTTTCTATTTTATTTACATTTAGGAAACTACAGTTCTCATTATTTTTACACTTTTGTAGTATTCAGTCCTGGCAAAACTGATTTGTTAGGCAATAATTTTAATATTTCTACTTTATCTAGCATTTAGTAGTGCAAGGCAGGGGTTTCAAAACTTTTTTAGCTTAAGGACCAAAACAGAAACCTGGGATCTCAGTGGAAGCCAAACTTTACTTAACATTATTATTGTAATGACATTTATATTTTTAGTGATTCCAGTGGTCAAAACAATGATGTCTAAACTCACTCTGCCCCCTAATCTACATTCAAGCCAAGCCAACAAGTTAGGAATAGAATTTTGATCATGCCTTCACTTTGGTCACTGACAAGTAACAGTAGCTACCAACATCTTAGACAAAAGTTAGCTTACAGCCTCACAAAACAAGTATTTCAGGTACTAATGCACACAAGTAGCTTATTTGTCTGTGTCCGAAAGCTTTTAGACAGTAAACTGACTTGACTTCCCTGACACAGAGAATATAATGGTGTTCTACTGTGTTAACAAAACATAATAACATTTTTTGGATATTTCATGACGGTATGTAAGCTAACGCTAGCTACTAGCCACAAAGCTAATACAATTAAAAGCTATTGTTGAGTATTTTCATTACTTTAGCAGAAGCAACATAAGAGATAACTAGGTACTACTTCAACATTTTTAATTAGTACTTTTTAAATGAGCAATAAGCAAAAAGAATTATACTTAACCTCCTGAGACCCAGGAGAATACAAATTTCTGATTTTTTTATGAAAAAGTTGTCTAGACTGAAAACGGCATGACACTGACGCATTTTTTCAGGTACATTTTCTTTTTTCTCTCTCTCTCTGAATGTCCTTTGCAGTGGCTTTTTTTTAAGATAAAGCTGTGGAACTTTTGTCCACAAATATTGAACAAAAAAAAAACATAGCTGGGTCTTAGGAGGTTAAAGTAGTGTAATAATAGCACTTGTTTTGGCAGTATACTTCTTAGCCTCCACTTTGTAAGTACTTGCCCAGGACTAAACATGTAGACTATTTTGTCACATCCTGAACATGTGGTGTAAAGAGGTGTGAAGCCAGCAGAAAGCTCTGCTGGAGATGGCTCATTTTGAGCATATAATTATGAACCATCCTATCTTACACTGTTCATTGTCAGCCCTGTCATGTTGAAAAGATGTGTCATCCATCCTGCTCTTGATTATTCTTTGTTCACAGTGGGAGTTGTCATTAATAATCATGTTAGATTGTCATTAAGCTCATTTTTATGGAAGGAACACTGCTTAAAGGATAAAATTAGACCTGAAGTCCTAAACACCTCTGTATCCATCTATCCAGGCTTTGAAAGTTGCTCCTGAATTGTCTATTTAAATGGGAATACCCATTTAATTTAATGAGTATTTTTTGATATATACTTGATGAACATGATTCTTGTTATTTTATTCTGTCCTTTTTTATGATATTTCTCAGCTATAATATCCGTAGATTGCTGCATGACCTTAAAATTGTTTTTTTTTTTTTGCTCTTTGCAGGTTTCCCTGATTTTCCAGGGAGTGCTCCCTCTTTTAAACGATGGAGGTATTGCAGTGTGATGGCTGTGACTTCCGTGCCGAGTCATATGACGACTTGAAGACACACATTCAGGAAGTGCACACTGTTTTCCTGCAGCCTGCAGATGCAGATGAGTCTGACTCTGTGAAGGATGATGATGAAGATGAGGAGGAAGAGGAGGAGTATGAGGAGAAGGATGACAAGGATTATACGCCTCTTAATGCTGGACTGAGTATGTCTGTCATATTTCTGCTGTAGTTGGTTTGCTCAAGAATAAGAAACACTTTGCACACATTTCTATTTTCAAAGTACTCCTCATAGTAGGGTGATATATATTGCATTAAAGCATGTAATTAGCTGCATCTGGGAGGATATAATTGCAGAAATATAAATATAATGTTCATAATTAATGGTCATTAGTGGATTATCACATGAAATGAACACTGTAGTTAGTCTGATTCTACAGTACAGGCATCCTTTTCTTCTCTGGTCTATTATATAGCAGTATTGCATTACTGTCATCTGTCTAGGTGTAGATAAGAGTTAGTATCCCTTTACCTAAACTAAATGTCCAGATGGGTCAAACCAATTACTGGTTCTACAAACCCTAACCCTTTCACTTTCAGGGAGGGTGAACAGGGTATTAAGTTATTTGCAATCTGCAATATCTCATGTTTTAATTCTGCACATTGAAACATGCCGAGCTATAATCTCAGTTTCATGACTTAAATCTGATGAAACACATTAATGCCGTTGATAATATTGATAAAAATCAAGTTTTTTTTAATGTATGGATTTCACTGATAAAAAAAGTTCAAGACCCCATTTCTGTCTTAAAATCAACCTGAGCCTTTTTATTTTGATGCTCAGGTCAATTAAAATTATTCTACAATGTGATGAAATCTAAATAAAAAATTAATTAATGTTCACACGCTCCAATGAAATGAATACAGCAATTTAGTGAAGTTTGCTACAGCTCATTCATTTTCCGACATGTTGAACAGGAGAAGTCTTTTTGGAAGCATAGGACTCACGAGAGGGAAGCAATTTCCCCTTATATATCCAGAGCCTTGATCTGTTAGTTTGTGTCAGTTTTAATCCACAGTCACAAAATAACACAGGAATAGAATAGCTCTTTTTGTTGTGGAACTCTGGTATGTTCAAGAGCATGTCAAGGCTTCAGTTTTTCATTAAAAAGGACTGCATGATAGTCTGAAAAAGCAGCAAAAAATGTTGTAGTTTCAGTATATTGTACACTTCATGCCCTCTGGTCTAGTCTCACACCCATAGTAAGGTTGCACAGGGGTGAAGTTTTATTTCAGTATGATTTTTTCCCCCTTTTTTTTATTCTAGCTGCTGTTTTTACCAGAGACAACAAAAATTAAATAATAGCAAAATGTTTCACACACTTTCTGTTTTTTTTTTTTTCCTTTCAGGCCCAAACTCCTCTGACAGTACCAACCAAACATCGCAGAAGCAGACAACTGAAACCATGCTGCCGTTTTATCAGTGCAAGTTCTGTGTCCGTTATTTCAGATCCAAGTCATTCTTAAGAAACCACACCAAAAAGGTGCATAATGTCATAGAGGAAGATTCAGATGCGAGCATCTCCTCAGAGACAGCCAAGCAGCCCAGCTACACTGTTATAATGCACAATGATCATTCAAAAGTGTACTCTTGTCAGTATTGCACATACAAGTCTCCACGCAAAGCAAGGATGATAAAACACCAAATTATGTATCATAACAAGGTTCCCATGGAAGGCACAGGAGACACTTCAGAATATACTGAGGCAGGCGAGGAATCCGACTTAGCCAGTGGACTCGCTATGAAGGGTACATTTGCCTGCGAATGGTGTGATTATCAGACTGACCAGAAGGACAGCTGGACTAATCACGTGGTGGAGGAACACAGCAACAAGGTCAAGATCATTTCCTGCATTACAGACCTGGAAGGGGAGGCGAGTGAGAGCTCACCCAAGCAAGACTCTCCTCTCCCTTCCTCTAAAAGCCCTACAAGATCAAACCTAAGCTTCTCTGAGGAGTCAGTTGAACAGACATCAGAAAAGATGCCGGAGAAGTCAGTTTCTGAGACGTCATCTTTTCCGTATACACAGATGAGTGCAGTAACGCCCAACAGCACAGGCTCCTCCATTTTGTCAAAGAGGTTCGCTTCATCTGACAGCCCCAAAAATGTAATAGAAATGGATACCAGCATACTCAATGATGAAGATTCCAGGAGCAGCTTAGAGGGTGATGATGAAGATTTGGGCGATATAGATGATCCTAGTTACACTGGGACCCTATCTGCTGACGCAAAGCAGCTTTTGTCTGATGAGGATAATAAATTACTTGAGACTAAAGGAATACCATTCAGAAAGTACATGAACCGATTTCAGTGCCCCTTCTGCTCTTTCCTCACCATGCATAGACGGAGCATCTCCCGCCACATCGAGAATATTCATCTTTCTGGCAAAACCACAGTGTATAAATGTGATGAATGCCCTTTTATTTGTACTAGCCCTCTAAAATTAGGTACGCACAAACAAAGCCACAACCCCACAGACCTGGAAACCTTGGACCTAACGGGTGATAGTCCCGAACCTCGGAGTGATGCCACGGAGTCAGTGAACGGGGGTAATCTAAGTTCCAAAGTCAATGGGAAAAAGTTAACCAGCGCAGTGAATGACCAGCAGAATCCACATCGCTGCACACTCTGCAGCTTCTCTACTACAACTCTAAAAGGCCTAAGGGTTCACCAGCAGCATAAGCATTCATACTGTGACGATACAGATCCTACTGTCTTTGAAAGTCCATTGACTGACCAGACAGACTCTGAGATGGACCCGTCTCCAGTATTGCTACAAAAAACCCAAACCTCAATTTTAGGACTTGCAACCAAAAAGCCCTTAGTAACAGGGAAAAGAGCCAGAAAGTCCATTAATGACCTGCCTTTGGATCTGTCCTCAGTTAAGAAAAGAACTAGAATTGATGAAATTGCCAGCAATCTTCAAAGTAAGATAAGCCAAAGCCAACAGGACATGATCATAAATTTGGACGACATGGATGATGAGGATACAGGAGAAAATCACAGTGGTGCTGATACAGAAGGCAGAAACCATGACGGTAAAATTGCTGTCTTTTCTTATAATACACAGCAGCTTCATGCAAGAAATTTAGCAATTACTCATGAGGGTGGCAGAATAGGGAAGAGAAAAAGCAACCCCAAGTCAAAACCTAGAAGCATTCCTATATCACTGACTCTCTCGGATGATAGTGAAAACATATCTGTTGACCCCAGTGACAGCAGCACACTTCAAGATAACAATGAATATTCAGAGGAAGCTGGAGCTACACGTTTCTACTGCAAACACTGTGATTACCACAATAAATCAGCTCGTAGCGTCAGCACCCATTACCAGAGAATGCACCCCTACATCAAATTTAGCTTTAAATATATCCTGGACGCGGAGGACCAAAGTGCGGTTTTCCGATGCTTAGAGTGCTACATCGAATATACAAATTATAATGACCTACATCAACACTATATGGATCACCACCCCGAAGCAAGTAATGTGCTCAACTTCAACCAGCCGAATCTGATTTACATGTGCCGTTTCTGTTCATACACAAGTCCTAATGTCCGTAGTCTAATGCCTCATTACCAAAGAATGCATCCAACCGTAAAAATAAATAATGCTATGATTTTCTCCAGCTATGTTGTGGAGCAATCCCACAAGACAGGTGAATCACAGACACTGAGGGAAATATTGAACTCTGGCCCCAAGAATTTCAGCACATCTACTCCAAGGTCCACCTCGAGCCCAGTACTGAAAAGTATTTCCAAGACCCCCGAAACCAGCGCTGAAGCCGACCCCCTAAAAGAAGCTATCGGTGGCAATGTTGTCATCTATGATTGTGACATATGCTCTTTTGCTAGCCCCAATATGCACTCTGTCTTGGTTCACTACCAGAAGAAACACCCAGAGCAAAAGGCATCTTATTTCCGTATACAGAAAACCATGAAGGTCGTCTCAGTGGATCAGTCGCACCCTGCTGCCAACTCTTCATTTAATCTGAGCATGGCTACTCCTCCAAAACCATCGAGTGCTGCAGGGTATGGGTCTGATGAAGAAATGTACTACTGTAAACACTGCGTGTACAGCAACAGATCTGTTGTTGGTGTGTTAGTCCATTATCAGAAGAGACATCCAGAAGTAAAAGTGACTGCAAAATATATAAAATACGGTCCTCCAACTCCTGGACTGATGAAATTAATGGATGAATTGCAAATCGCAACACCTAAACAATTTTTGAAGCAGCTTCAAAATAATGGTCATGATGGATCCAACCACTCTAGTCCAAAACTAGGAAGTGGTGAGAAAGGCGAAGATGAGCTGTTCTTTTGTCAGCACTGTGAGTATGGCAACCGCACTGTAAAAGGGGTACTTATTCATTACCAGAAGAAGCATAGGGACACTAAGGCCAATGCAGACCTCGTACGTCGTCACACTGCAGTTGTTCGTAGTCAGCGAGAGCGCGCGCAGATGGTTCAGTCAAGCAGTGTTTCTTCTGCTGTAGTCCCTGCACCTCCAGACCCTGAAACTAGTACAACACTGCGATCCCTAAAGTGCAGACACTGTTCCTATACATCCCCATATGTCTACGCCCTTAAGAAGCATCTGAAGAAAGAGCACCCCACTGTGAAGGCCACAGCTATGACCATCTTACATTGGGCTTATCAAGATGGCATTCTGGAGGCTGGCTACCATTGTGAGTGGTGCATTTACTCCCATGCGGAACCTCAAGGCCTGCTGCTCCACTACCAAAGACGTCATCCTGAGCATAATGTTGATTACACTTACATG
Source organism: Apogon talboti (assembly GCA_037367365.1). NCBI lineage: Eukaryota > Metazoa > Chordata > Actinopteri > Kurtiformes > Apogonidae > Apogon > Apogon talboti. The sequence continues at coordinate 48,695,207 of JAPQRQ010000005.1, forward strand.
GCCAGCAAGCTATGGGCTGGTCCAGAGACCACCCAACAAGGGGCCAGCTCAGAAACTAAACATTACAAATGCAAAGACTGTGCCTTCGAGGCATGTTCCATATGGGACATCACTAGTCACTATCAAGCAGTCCACCCTTGGGCCATCAAAGGAGATGAATCTGTACTTTTGGATATCATCAAAGGGAATGAGTCAGCTGAAAACTTTTCCCAGTTGCTCACCAAAGAACCCACATCTTTCAATTGCCAGTCTATTGAAGATGATGGAACACTGGTCATTGCTACCCCTCCTCAAGAAAACACCCCCCATCCTGTCCACCCACGTCTTTCCATCTCTAACAACCCATATCAGTGTACGGTATGTCTCTCTGAGTACAACAGTCTCCATGGCCTCCTTACTCACTATGGAAAGAAGCACCCAGGCATGAAGGTAAAAGCAGCAGATTTTGCACAAGAGGCTGACATTAACCCCAGTTCCGTGTATAAATGTCGACACTGTCCATATGTAAACTCTCGTATCCATGGGGTCCTAACTCACTACCAGAAGAGACACCCACTTGTGAAAGTAACTGCGGAAGACTTTGCAGATGATATTGAGCAAATCAGTGACTTAAATGAAGGTGATGACAAGTGCAAAACCCAGAGGCAGGGCTATGGTGCATACAGATGCAAAATGTGCCCCTACACACATGGGACATTGGAGAAATTGAAAATCCATTATGAAAAATACCACAATCAGTCAGCATCTGATATGTTCACTCCTTCTCTGACAAATTTCTCCACCACTAAAGATACAGAACCAGTTGCTGAGTGCAGTGCCAGTAATATTTCAAGTACAGCAAAAGTCCAGGAGGTCAGTGAACTGAACTTTGGTCTCTCCCAGTTACCCATGAATAAGACAGAGAAACATGCTGTGTTCAAGTGTCAGCTCTGCAAATACTTTTGCTCCACAAGGAAGGGCATTGCTCGCCACTACCGTATCAAACATAACAATGTCCGTGCTCAGCCTGAGGGTAAAAACAATGTCTTCAAATGTGCATTGTGTTCATACACAAACCCCATACGCAAAGGTCTGGCTGCACACTATCAGAAGCGCCATGATATTGATGCCTATTACACCCATTGTCTGGCTGCTTCCAAGACTTTGAGCGACAAGCCTAACAAGGTGATTGCACCCTTGCCATCAGAAGGGGAAAATACAGAAATGAGTGAAGACTTGCGTTTGGCTGTGGAGAGACGAAAATGCTCTCTGTGTGCCTTCCAGGCCTTTAGCAGAAAGAGCATTGTCTCACACTACATTAAACGCCACCCTGGTGTCTTCCCTAAGAAGCAGCATGCTAGCAAGCTTGGCCGCTATTTTACTGTTATCTATGCCAAAGAACCTGAGAAAATGGTGGATAGTGGCCTGGCAGAAGATGAAAAAGAAGGGCTGGAGGTTCCACTTGAACATGAGCAGGAGAGGGAGGACGAATGGCTTCCGTTCAAGTGTTTAAAATGCTTCCGATTGTCCTTCAGCACAGGTGAGCTGCTCTCTATGCACTACAACGACCACCACAACAACGACTTGAAGCGGGACTTTGGGGTGTCGCCTGGTCCTGGGGATGAAGACTGCGAACTCTATCAGTGTTCCCACTGTGAGCTAAAGTTTTTAAGTCTCCCAGCTTTGGCAAGGCATCTAATGAACCACAATGAGGAGTTTCAGAAAAGGGCCATGAGGCAGGAGAGGAGGAGGCAGCTTCTAAGCAAACACAGATCTGCTGAAATACCTGACACTAAAGCTGAGAAGGTGAGTATATACAGGCCGCACAAAGTAACCTTGTTGCTTAGTAACTCACAACAATAAAGAAATAATTAGGAGGATATTGAGGGACAACCCTTAATCAGTGAGCTAGTATTGTAGTTGTAGGACATGGTCGTGCATTGTAAGTGCTTTCTAATAACTAATAAGGAGCATTTTTATAGATGGTATCCTCTGACTTTTACAGGTTTATATACCATTCGCAGTCACTTATCACAACAGGAAAAATAAACTAACTGAGAGTTAAATAGTGTTATCACTAATATATGGCTTATTTAAATAGAAATGTGCATAAAACCAATTTTTTGTCATGTCTTTTTGCAAACAGGAAGGACCTGTAATCAAAACTCCCATAGGTTTCAGGTGTAACTTTTGTGTGGAGGTGCATTCCACCCTCCGAGCCATCTGCAACCACCTTAGGAAGCATGTGCAGTACGGAGAAGTCAAAGAGGGACATGTCAAGGTAACTGGTTTTGGACATTTCCTTACATTCTTTACCCTTACTGATATTACTTTTATTGTGTGTTTTCTATATTATCATATTTTAACCTTAAAGTACGTTGCTCAGCTCCCTTCTCTGCCCCCAGTGTCTAACTACAGTCCTCCTAGTTCTGCAGTGGTCTGTTTTACTGGACTAGGGTTCTGTTTCCCATTTTGTTTGTTACTGATGAAGGCTTCTGCTTAGACAGTCTGTCAGCTTCTCCCCAGAGAAAACAACTAATGCTGTCCCATTGCAGTGGAGGAGGGAGGAGTGGAGGGCAGAGTGTTGAGCTATAACTTTTAGGGCAGCAGCGGGTAACCGTTCAAACATTAGTATTCCACTGAGGCTGCAAGCGAGGGGAACAGGCCTAAGGATCCAACGTCTTACCCAAACCAAAGCCTGGTTTGTCCATCACAAAGTCTTGAATATTTAGGAGATGGTTGGGGGGCACTGATGAAGGAGCTGAAATCAAACCATTTAGCTTTTACATTTATGGAAATCAGTGGACTTACTTATACTAATTTTCACTTGTTATTAAAGCTTTTCCCATCCAAATGAAATGTTTGTTCACCAACCATAAAGTAGTATTTAACTGCATTCACAGCGCACAACACACTGACCATCGGCATGTACGTCATCTCTTCCAGAGGAAAAATACTGCATGTTTTATACATCAAAAAGGGTGAAAATAAATGCTGCTTTTTATATCATTGTGAATATAGTTTCAGTTGTGCATCTGCACTAGTTTCTCATGCAGTTAGATGAAGAACAGGCTGACAGTGCAGTAAGGGCAGACAGGATGGCAAGGTTAGGCCTGTGGATGCCACATCTTATTTATGGCTTCATGAAGTGCAGGGTCAGATCCTTCCACAGAAAGAATGAGCTTCCTCGAGGCAATAAAAAAGTCATGGTGATTGTCTGTCTACTTGTGATGACTGCAGAAACCAGCCTGCACTCCAGCAGAAGTAGATGAGGAAGTTTTGTTTTACAGTCATCTTTATATGTGTACTGAATGTTCATGTTCATATAAACTGAGCTGCAAAATAAAGATGTGAAAAATACTTCTTTTCTATTGGCAAATGCCATTGGTAAAAGCTCCAATAGGTTATTTCCCTATTAATTTGTGTGACTGTATTGATTGTTCATGAAAATCACTTTTCTGAGCCATTTTCCAAATGGATAGTCCCACCCTGATAATGAACTGAATTTTAATTCACTGATTTTGCAAGTTACAGTGTAAACAAAAAGTCAGTTGTATTTGGTTTAATTCATTCATTATGTTTATAATACAGAATGAAGCTTCTGTCATGTATTTCACAATTCACCTCTCCAGTACAAATATGCTGTATATGATGGATGACATGAGTAATGAAGGTGTTTTAACAGAGAAAGACAGAAATATTATAACTATAAAAACATACATATTATACCTGAGCAGACTCATAAGTATTAACCAGATGCAGGTTGATGATTCTATCCTTTGTTTATATGATGTTTGTGTTTTGGAAAAAACAAATGTCAGACTGTCCAAACTGTGTATCAGTTACTTCTTCACAGATGTCAGAGCTGGACTCAGTTGAGGGCTACTCTTTGATATTTGTTCTTTCCATTGTACCTTTATATGTCTACATATCAAAAATGAATGCATGCGTTAGGCTTTAACCGGCCACATCTACAGACACAGTGAATACTGAATGTTTGTGACTCCTCTTTTTTTAACAGCAAGAAGTCAGTGAGATCCCCTTGACCCTGCCTTCAGAAAGCCTGACAAATGGTGACCTGGAAGGGGAAGGAGCTGCAGATGCCGACGGCCTCAAGAGACCTATAGTTACAGCGATGGCTCCATCCCTGATTTCCCTAGACTCTGATGGGGTCAGTGTTGCCACCGATGCACTAGAACCAGAAATGGATGGTATTGAAGGACGGGCAGCAGCTCTTGTAGCTGCAGCAAGGGCCGTTGTGTCAGGGGGTCAACTGAAACAGCGATTATCCGCAGGGGGTCACCCGTGTGCCCAGTGCGACAGAGTCTTCATGTCCATGCAGGGCCTGAGGTCCCACGAGAGGAGCCACTCAGCTATGGCGCTGTTCAGCAGAGAGGACAAATATAGCTGCCAGTACTGCCAGTTTGTCTCACCTTTCAGGCACAAGTAAGTGGATTTATGATTTACAATTGTTGCTCTGCATCTGGAACTGTGTAGAGCCCAGGGTTATTCTCAGCTGATAAATACTGCACACATTGTAGTAACGAGGGCTTTGTGAACTGACCAGAGTCTGAGTTTCAGATGTAGGTGACTTCATGTCCACACATTAGCATCAATCCCCAGAGACCCCCATGTTAAAAAGTCCAAGTTTACAACAAAAATAAACATCATTACTTTTGGTCTCATGAAAACGAACAGAGGATGAATTTATCAAAAAAAAAAACCCACTTTATTTATATAGCGCCAAATCATAACAGAAGTTATCTTATGACACTTTACATATAGAGCTGGTCTAAACCAGACTC
>JAPQRQ010000005.1:48718808-48742644 GCA_037367365.1 Apogon talboti
AAATTATTATTTACAGTCAGAGCACAAAAAATATTTTAGAAATTTAGAGGTAGAACATTTAAAATCATAGTCATGGACAAAAAACAAAAAACAACATCAATGTTAAGAGAAATTAAGCCAAAACCATCTCTGAGGCATTATGGAAACAAAGATAACAATTTAAACCAAACTAACTAATACAATGCAATTATTTGTATCCCAATATAAAACTATATTATGACATTTGTCTTCATTGTTTTGTATCCCAGACCCCTGTTAGAAAAGAAACACCTGAATTCAACATGTCCACATTCTTTTGTCCATTTGTGTATGATTTAGGCAATAATGCTATGAGGCTAATGATATTGTCATCTTACATTTTACATAACAACTAAAGGATGGAGAAAAAAACAGGAACAAAAAAGAAAGAGCAGAGTCTTTTCATAGGACTGATGACACCTCCTTTACCTCATCAGGTGATCCGTAACTTTGAGCTGATGGGTCGGGTTAACCTGGATCAGCTGGAGATGATGAAGGAGCACGGCAGCAGCGCAGAGGAGGAAGATGACCGAGACCTGATGGAGATGGTGGTGGATGGAAAAGACAGCATGGAAGAAGAGGATGAAGGGATGGATATAATGGATCACATGGAGGAGGAGCCAACAGTGATGGACGATGAGGTGATGGAGGATAACATCAGAGAGGATGATGAAGAGGACGAGGAGGAGGACGAGGAAGAGGAGGTCAAGAAGGTTGAAGCAGAGAAGCCTCAGTTACAAGGTAAATATATGAGCCAAGTTGTGTTGAGAGAGTACTAAACTGTGACTTTGCAAAATGCTAATTAAGAAACAAAGTCACATCTATTATTATTATTATGTGGTGCTCAGAAAAAAGTGCAAACAAGTGGTGCCAGGCACATTAAACCCCCGGCCCTCACATGTACTGTAGCTTATTTTGGCATCGATCCAGCTGATGTCTTCATGTCTATGTGTGTGTTGATGTCAGCATATCAATTGTTTGTATATATGTGCCAAGTTTGAAGTAAATTGAAATAAAATTGGTGTTTTCATTTATATTTGATTTTTTGCTCATTATAAGTAAATGGGAAAAAAAAAAGATTTAGAAAATTCATAAAAGATTTAAACTTTGACCTACTTTTCCCAAAATGTAATCACATCTATTCTGGGTCACTGGCAATCTATAAACCCAATTTGGTATGAAATCAACCAATAGTTTTGCTGCTAGAGTGTTAACAAATAAACAAAGAAACAAACCAAACAAAATCCAGTACCCCTTGCCTCCCCGTTGGGGGCAGGATAATAATCTTAGTCATTAACTTTTAGAATTGTCAAAATAGGAATCCTTTGTGTTTCTACAGACCAAACATTTGGAAGCAACTTCAAGTTTCTGTTCACAATGCTTTTCTTAAAAACCACAATGAATTGTATGGATTATGGAATGCATTTACTGCATGATCAGACTTTGCTTTCATTGATATGCACCGTTTTCTTCAGTTTACCTTTAGGTTTACATTGATATTAGGAGATCATCAGTTAATATATGTGAACATAAGACAATAACATGCTTAGTTTTAGAATTGAGATGATTTGCAAGTGTCACAACTTCAGTGCAAAGCAGGTGGCTGTGGCTCAGGAAGTAGAGCAGGTCATCCAATAACCAGAGGGTTGGTGGTTTAAGTCCAGGTCTGCCCCGGTCATGTGCAAGCCTCTTCACCCACCTTTGCCTCTGTTGTCACTCACACTGGTGTATGAATGTGAATGAATGTTTGGTGGGTGTCGGAGGGGCCTTTAGCGTGGATTGGTCGGCTCATTTCCTTCAGTCTGCCCCAGGGCAGATGTGGCTACAGATGTGGCGTACCACCACCAGCGTGTGACTGGAGGGAATGAATTATGGATTCATTCACTTTGAGTGCCTAGAAATGCGCTATATAAATCCAATCCATTATTATTATTAAAAAAACAAATCACCGTTTGCATTATGTACGTTGGTTCTTTGGCTTTTGAGTGTTTGAGTACAAAAATCCAATAAATCTAATCTGTGTCCATATTTCTGACAAACTACCACTGAAATGACTAGAAAGAAACAGCTGAGTAAAGAAACGAGAGTATGGATTTTAACACTGATGAAAAAAGGATACACTGAAAGAAAAATTAATGGTGTCCAACAAAGGACTTCACTAAAACCTGAAGAGACTAGATGAAAGTGGAAGTTATGGTGATAGAAAAAAGGTCTGGAAGAAAGAGTGTTACTAGAAAAGCAGAGGATATATATATATATCATTGTCACCATTGTAAGAGAGATTGTCCAAAAGCACCATCACAAATATTGGAGGAAATCAACATGACAAGGTCAAAACGCATATCTCTGACAACTGTGAAAAAATGTTTGAGAAAGGCTGGTCTGAAGGGTGGTGTGTCTGCAAAAACAAAAAGCACTACCTCATCTAAAGAACACAAAAAGGAGATATGAGTGGGCAAAAGGATCGACGAAAGAAACTATGAACTGTTTGGTTGAAATGGAAAAGAGTCTGTGTCCATAGAGAACCTGGTGAATGTCTTAACCCTTTAACTCCTGAGACATGATTCCAGGTAAAGGTGCTGCTATGAATTGTGGTCTGTTTCAGTGTCATTAAAGCTGCTGTGAGTTTGTGCTTGTGTTCCTTTTCTTCAGTGGTTTTGTTTTACTGTGTGTTTTAGGGTCAAAACAGGGTGGAATAACAGCAAAAGACAAAGAGAGGAATTGAAATTTGACATGTTTTAAATAAATAAGGCACTCAGAATGTACATCAATAAGAAATTTAGGACGTTGAACATGAACTGTGAACTGGAACACACTGAACAACAACAAGGATTTGAAGTTTGTATATTTAGTTTTGAGGCTTTTTTTTTTTTTTCTAAATCAGTCCAGCTGCTTTTTTGGCACCTGGTTGAACTCCAAAAAGCAGTTACAAGGGTTCATATGGGTGCTTGAAATACTTAAAAATGCTTGAATTTCAATGTTGTGTTTTCAAGGTCTGAAAAGTGCTTGAATTTTAGTTTAAGTGCTTGAAAGTGCTTGCAATTATAGTTCTGTGATGTGATTAATTAATTAATTTATTTATTTACTGTATTTATTTGCCAGGTTAGAGGTCAAACCAAAGCTACTTACAGAGAGGTGATACATTTTGAAAAATAAAACTTTATGTCAAAAAATAAAATTACCAGGTGTCCTCAGGTTGACCCCAGGTACAACTTTGTGTTCTCCTTTAATTTCTAAACTTTTTGCTATAATGAAACATAATTTTAGATGTTTACAGCATAATACAATGTACCTCATTGTGATAAAAAGTGAAAAAAATAATCATGAGTATACGTTTTCCTGTATATATGTATTTTAGCGATAAGGTGCTGTGCTGGAAAAATTTGAAAATGACCTTTAAAAGTGCTTGAATTTGACCTTGAAAAATTGTATGAGTTACACAGTCAAAACTCAGTAAAAAAAAAAAAAGGAAAACCACCACAAACAACAGTAAAAACAAAAAACGACAAGGAAAACGGTGTAAAAAAAAAAATCCATCTTTATAGTGAGTCTGTCTCACTCACTGCTCTATGTTTTGCTCCCCATTACACAGGTGACGGGGGTGCACTGAGCATGCTCAGATGTCTCTGGAAAACACAAGGTCTATTCTATCAGCACGTTTGGAAATTTCTCCTATTGAGCAAACAGTTGAATTTTTATGACTATTTAAAATAAATCATCCACTCAGAACGCTCACCACAGACATTCACAATAAAACACGGAGGTGGTAGTGCGCTGGTATGGGGATGTTTCACAGGTGATAGAGTAGAAGATTCATGAAGAATTAACAGTACCACTCCATCCTCCAGCACAGGGGTGTCGAACTCAGGTCCTCAAGGGCCGGTGTCCTGCATGTTTTAGATGTTTCCCTCTTCCAGCACACCTGGTTCAATTAATGATCAGCTCATCACCAAGCTCTGCAGAAGCCTGATAGTGATGTAATGACGTCCAGGTGTGCTGCAAGAGGAAAATATCTAAAACATGCAGGGATACCGGCCCTCGAGGACCGGAGTTCGACACCTGTGCTCCAGCATCATGCAGATCCATCTGGACCAAGACTCGAAAGTTCGTTTTGCAGCTGGATAATGACCCTAAGCATTATTACAAGCTCTGTCAGGGTTACATAGACAAACAAAGAAGAGGAAGGTGGTCTTTTATAGATGGTCTGGCCCCCCTCAGTGTCTGGACCTCTCCCCAGTTGAGCTCGTGTGAGATGAATGGATCGGTCCATCAGAAAAGTGTGTCTGTCACTGATGAACTTAAGAAATCTTGTGACGAATTGCTCAAAAATGCCATGCTGTTGTTGAAGTCAGAGTCGATTTCATTAGAAGAAGCAAAATCTAAGCCAAAAAAACCCAAATGCCTCATAATTTTAGTAAAAATGTCTTCTGATGAGTGATTCTTACATCTTGTCTTAAGTGTACAAATGAAACTATGATCTATTTCTGTACACATTTGATCTTCCTTCTAAACTTTTGGCCTTTAATATGTGTTTGGCTTTTGACACTCACCATATCAGCATATTGCACAATAGATTCTACTGGGAATGTGTTGTCAGTTTGTATCTGTTAAAGCACCATTTCACTTTGTGTTCTCACTCATTTTATATAATAACCAGTGATAAAATTCTCCTGTGTCTCTTCTTAAGACAAGTAAATGTACCAATTAGGAAGATTTATGGGTTTTTAATTGCTTTATCTATTCTATTTGCACAATCATCATCCCTAAATTATAAACTAACCCAATTCTATTGTAATTTGAGATTGAGTTCCTCTTTTTCTAGTCTTACTTTGCTTCATATGCTCATTTGCTGTTTACTGAAAAAAAGAAACGCTTTATCAGGCACCACTTTACAGAAAGGACACACTAATAGAATTACAACATTTAATGAATCAAATATTGACCAAAATATTCACTGTTGGGCGAGGATGACACTGTTAAATCTCAGCTTGTTGCCATTTGTAATCTGAAAAAATATGTTAAGTGTAAAATAAATTCCCATGTATCAATGAAATGATCATGACAATGCGATTTATTCCTGAGAGATAAAGTGTAGCTGGGACAACCAGTGTGTATAAATAGGAACAAAGAGAGGAATGTGTCTGAAAACACCATTATTCCAACTTTATGGGAAACTGTGTATATATGCAGTTATTGCTGATAGTTACATAAAGTTACTACACTAAAGTACAGCTCCTATTCTTACCTTCAGAGATATGATGGAAGAAAGCAGAATACAACAAAACTCATGGAACTCAAACTACAACGTTAAATAAAACATTGGGTCCATTTGGCTTCTTTAAAATGCTAAAATAGTCATTTAACAGCTCACATAGAAAAATGTCCACTTGCTATTGGCATGTTTTCAGCACACAACGCAAATCACTGGAGATTCAGGCAGAATTTATGCTAACTGAACATATGTAGAACTAAAGATCTAAAGATCAGGGCTTAACAAAACTGATATAATTTAACAATAAAAGTACATGTGGACTTACAATTTGGCAACAGGTTGCTATTGTCCTTGTTTCATATTGTATTATTATTATTATTATTATTATTATAACAGCTTTACATAGTGTATACAGCATAATTAACAGCCTGTTTGTGAGATATGTTATAAATCCTAAATAAGACTGTAAAGTGACATTATTTATCTAATTCCAAATACACTGAGTACACAGATGTTGTAAGTGTTAACTGATGCAAGTACCTCATATGTAATTAGATTCGATTCGATTCGATTGAACTTTATTGATCCTTTTGGCAGAGCCCTCAGGAAATTGAGGTTCCAATAGTAGCACAATCACTGAATATACAGTACACACAAGAAAAGAGTGAAACACTAACTCTATTACACAATTGGAAAGTACTAGTAGAAACAAGTAGCAAAGTAGTAGTAATAGTAATAAATAGCTTATTATGTTATAATATATAATATCATAGTATAATATGCACTATATATATATATATATATATATATATATACACACACACACACAGTAATAGTAGTCATAACAACGATATGAAAGTAATCACCTTGAAAACAATAGCTTGCTATTGATCAACCATGTATAGTGTAACCATGATGAAATCCTGAGATGACTCCATTCAGAGACTGACCGGTATTGTGTTGTGTTGTTTCCTAGGGGTCCTTGCATCTCCTGCCAGCAGCAGCAGCAGCAGCAGTAGCTCTGGTCCGAGCAGCACAGAGAAACGTCTTCCCTGTGAGTTCTGCGGCCGCTGCTTTACTAACAGCCTTGAGTGGGAACGTCATGTTCTTCGACATGGCATGTAAGAACTGAACGTTTTTTACTCTCCTTAGCCTCTTCACTTCCTCTTCTATATGCTGCGTGTAGGATGTGTTGAGCATCTAACCTTTATTTAACCAGATAAAGCCCCATTGAGATGGAGGTCTGTTTTACATGGGTGACCTGGCCCAGAGGTCAACACACCATAATGAAAAAAACAGTATTCCGAGGAGCAGAGGAGGCCCCCTTCCCCATTCAGTTCGAACCCTGGGAACATTCAGATGATAAATATCACATGTTTGTAGGGCATAAGGGATGTTGGTTCTCTAAAAAAGAGAAATGAGCTTAAAGCCTCCTACATACTCCACAGAACAGAGAAAATTGTTAATTTTTTAAGAACAAGAACAAAGCCTGTTTTGGCTGGGACATTTCTTACTAACAGAAGAAATTCAAGTGCCAAACTCATTGGACGTCCTCCCCTTTTCCGCATTAATCACACCCACTTCACATTTCTGACCAATCACACAATAGTTCGCCGACACCACATGACAAGAAAGCTCTGCCCAGATGGTGTGTTCAGAACAAACCGCGAGAAGAAATGTCTGTGTTCTCATGGAGTATGTAGGAGGCTCCTGTTCACTACACTCATTAAAACTTTATCGACCTTTTGGATCTTTGATGATACAATAGAGGACTCTAGGCAGGAGTTTGTTCAGGAAAAGCCCCATTTTATTTATTTATTTACATCCCAGGGTTAACCATGTGAGAAAATGATGCCCAGCCTTTTGTTTCCTTTATATCGGTATATTTTAAGGTCTGCCCCACGTTATTTATGGGTTTGTTTTTCCTTGTTAAAGATCCAGTGTTAGATTAAAGAAGAATTTTATCTTATTCTATTGTAAGATATTTCTAATTATATTTTCATTAATGTTTTCTGTACTTTCTGATTAACATAATAGAACAAAGAAGTTCTTCATTTTGTCCTTTTATAACAGGTAGCATCCAGCATTTAAGGTTCCTACCATGTTTTACCACAGACAAGTGATATATACCATTAACTAAAAAACACTGAACAGACAAACTGACTCTAAAGATCAACCTTCCATGTTGTTTACTGCCTGTAGGTGAGGTAGGGTATTAAATTGTATGCAATCTGCAAATTCACAGTCACAAAATACCATATAGTGAACCTTTATGAAGTGTACATGACAACATCTGGATGTGATCTATAGACATGTTGGCCTTGATGACTAACGGTCAGTAACATGGAGTCAGAGTGGAGCCATTAATGAGCTGTGGGCTTCATTTAAAGGCCAAAGCCAGGGGAATGTAACAGTGACAGAGCTGGGATGCTGACACAGGCTATGATGTTATGGGTCTTTTAAGGTACTGATGTTTTCTCTCTTTAATCTTTTAGGATGGTCAACAGCAGCCAGATAGAAACCAGCACCACCTCAGCAATAGACGCGCCATCTTCCATTTGTTCCTCCATTTTATTGGACTCCGGCTTAGACTTGTCCAGTAACAGAAAAGACGAAGGGAACCCCATCGAGGAATCGCAGAGAAGTCCAAGCCACTTCCTGGAAGACAAAGAAATGCTCGACACCAAAAAGGATCAACAGTTTGGCTGAACAGATCATGGCCTTTTGGGATATTTACTCTAGAAAACGTTAGCATTGGGTAGGAGCAGCACTGAGCTAGATGTTTAAATAGGATGTTAAAGGAAGCAAAAAGAAAAAAAGTGACTTCTTATGAGTTGGCGCATTCGTAGAGTTTAGGTGTTACATATGTAAGTATTAGGTTGTGCTGCATAAAACGGCTGAGCTCGTTAAATGGGCGGTCCCCTAGGACAGATATATTGGTAACCAATAGTGAACAGAACTCTTTATTGCTGACATTCTGGTCAAACCTACAGTGAAAGATCCCACCTAGATAAAACTAAACTATTTATAAAGAGTGTTGTCCAAAATGATTAATGACTAAAATTAGCATTTTATTATTTGAAGCACCTTTTACACTCCCCCCTGCTGATCCAAGCAGGGGCTCTGTAAATTTACCTAAAAGGAAACGAGATATGAAAGCATTTTTCAGATGTGGCCCACTGTAGAGCTTTTTATGTTTATTGTTGAAATTTGACGTTTTTTGTTTTTTTTTCCATCTTAGACTTGTGTTTAATGTGTAGTGTTCCTTGCGGAAGAGTCGCACCTTATCTATTTTAGAAAAATCATATATAATTTTACTTCATTCGTAGATACTATACTGACAATGCCCCCCACCCCCCTATGTTTGTAGCAAATTGCTATATTTTAGGTCCCGTATTATACTGCGTATAAGCCTTCACCCTGTGGCACCTTTCAAACCTGACTGTAATGTTCTTGTCCAGTCATTGTATTCACAACATCAAAATCAACCAAATTGGATTCTCCTCCCCTGTACTGTGACATAATATGTGTTGTGTGGTCCACAGCTGAGGTGATCCTCAACTATAACAGAGAGAATATGTTATAAAGTGTCATAACTGTGCCCTTATATGATACACAGTAGATATGTGTAAAAATAACAACATGACAACAGCAACATACTGTCTGTCATCACAAACAAGAGGTTACACTTGTCTTTTCAGAGCAAAAATCTGCATTAGTGGACGCTGCTATTAAGTTTTGTCAACGTAGTACCAAAATGAGTAGTTCAGAGGACAGAGCAGACATTCTGGACAGTCTGTGGTCGAGGTCTGATGGAACAAATGACAATGTGCACAGCATCAAAAACAGCACCAGACTAAGTGTCCTCCATGGTTCACTGTTGGAGCTAATGTACAAGTGCCTTAAAATAAAGTTATTTTAAAGATAATGGCTTTAAGACCAGAAACTACATTTAATCAGGAAAATAACCAAAATTGAATTTTTGCTTAAAAAAAGATGGTTTCAGTCATGAAATTCTCTTTGCCCTAAATATGTGTCTTAGTGTCAGTTCTGATAGATTTGTTAAAGGATTGGTCCATGCAAAGCACAAAATATTACACTCTTAAAAAGAAAGTGTTAAAACGGACACATTCATTTTTACACTTCGATGGGAGAGATTTGTGTGTTAATTTTGACACAGTGAATGTGCCAGGACAGTTATAACAACAGGTGTTTATATATGTTATTACTACATTACATGCTGTGTTTGGCTACATGCATTGTGTTAAAAACACACTTTAAACCTGCATTTACTTGCAACACAATTAAATAGGCATATGTGTACTTGTTCCACATATTCCTTCAAAGAGTGTAATAAGATGCATTTTTTCCACTTATCCCTATAGATATGGTCATGACGGTAGTTTGGTTGTCATGGACATAAAGTGGAAAGATTCATTTAATAAGAAAAGAAACAGCAACATCTCTATCCATAAAACAAAAAAACATACTCCATCTGTTTCCTGGACTGAAGTGTAGAACACATGGTGTTCTGTAGGACGTTTTTCAGTCGTAGTTCCTGTGCATTGTCCGAATGTGAGATTTTTGGCTCCAAATGACTGACAGGATGGCGTTAAGCATTTAAATCCAATCATCCCTTTAAAAACTCATGGACTCTACAGACATTTTTTTGCTGTCTGTGGTCCTGTGGTTGACTAAAAAAGGTTCTAGATATTGCACTGAAAAGACAAGTGTACCCAGGACAGAGCCATTTGTGTGTGCGTATGTATACCATGTGCCACAGGGACTCTTAATGTGAAGATTTACTTTATAAAGGTGTCAAATTGCCCCAGATTGAGCCGTCGTAATTGTCATTTCTCTGAGACACTAGTCATAGTCTGCATTTGTGTGCTTCTTTTAAGACAAAGTTCTAACGTTATTGTTGATATTGACAGTAGTCAGAGATTGTATTTGTTGGAAGTTGCTGCTTGAATGCCCTGAAGCCTTATAAGAAAGACATTGCAATTGAATCAAACTGGTGTCAAATTCCAATATGTCCAATAATTTGTGATAAACAGTCCAAAATAAATAAATGACTTATCGCTCAAATCTGTTAAAGGAACACAATTAATAGAACTGTGTTCCTTGGTACCAAAATAATTACCAAGCTTGTTGTGTTCGCTGCTGTGATTGTATTTCCTGAACATTGAATCATTGATGGAAATGGAAAATCTGGGTTTGGACCATAGAATTAGAGGGGTATGAGTAGAACCCAGGTGAACTACATGTTTGCAGCCATGTATAGAAAACAAAACTCCTTGTTAAGTGTTTGAACTGTGGTGTTTCAGAAAGGATAATTTTACCCTTGTTTTCCTTTAGGTGTTCTCATTTAAAAAGAAAAAAAGAAAAAAAAGACATGAAAAGATGTTAGAAAACCCTTCTGGGCTGTTTTTGAGTCCCCAATCTAACATTATTACGCTGTTGTACAATGTCTGGTTCCAATGAAAAATATCTCTTTTTTTTTTTGTACTGTATTGGGAGTAACCGATAGGATGAACAGTGTGGTTGTACAATATTTAAATCCGTCAAAGCAAATGATTACAATCCTCTACTATGTGATGGCGTTTATTGTGAAGAAAGTTCAGTATAGCACGGCACAGGGAGAGATGAGAAAAAAAAATAGTTCCTTTACAAGAAAACTGCTTGGTTGTTGAGATTTAGTTGACTCGTGACCAGTCCCAGATCTGTCACTCCGGTACCTTCTATCCATGAGAGGGTATTATTGCCGTACAAGCCGTCGACAACAGGTGGGAATGTAGCAGCCCCACCGCGCTCCCGAGTCCTTATTACCGTTCAAACAGGTTGAGTTGGTGCTGAAATCTCAAAGCCGTTTCCTTTATCTCCTTCTGTTTTATAGGATCAGCTTGTAGCTTTTTCAAAGTAACCGTTTGAAAACTGTTGTTGTAGAAATAAGCTTTGTGAGGCAGCTTGTCACCCAGCTTGAAAACCCAGTGCAAACCGGAAGATAAATTGGGACAATCTGGGCAATGAAGCTGTCAAACCCCAAATTGTTTGTTGTTCTGTGATCATTTTAATAGAAAAATGACTATGATTCCCTCACTGTGGGCAGTCTCAAGACTGTAATATCCCCTCATTTGATCCAAAGTGAAGCCCCTGCTGATTACACACTGGATACTTGTATATATGTTTAGTTTGTTTACGATGCATTTCTCTTTTCAGACTGTTGTTTCCATAGTTTGACACTAGAATCTCTCCTTCTTGCCTTTCTTCCCATATAAATCTGATTACCTGATGGTGGGTTGTGATGTTGCCTAGAATGATTGTTTACAATTTTATTCCATTTATCTCTGGATATTCTGTAAATATTGTAATTCATTGTCTTTTTTTAACTTGATAATAAAGTTATCAGATAACAGTTAACTAAGTTGTCCTCTTGTCTTCAAATATAGTTAATGTTTCCTGTGAAACATACAGACATTCAATGAGGTTTGTAACATGCCACTTTGGTTCAGATGGTTGGTGTTACTGATATATGTGTTTTTTGTGTTTTTTAAATAATATTTTATTTAAAATTTTTTAAAGAACAAAAATACAGTTACGTACTTGCATGACAAGACAATATCATCAACTTAACAATGACAGGACCAAAGACAACAGACAGACACAGACAAAGAAAGAAAGAAAAAGAAAAGGAAAAAAAAAACCAAACATGAAACGAAGAGAGACATATGGTGACATCACAACTCCTAGATCCTACAAACCCTACTCGGGTACAAGGAGATTAACCAATGACAAGAGGAGTATGTGGTTTTTTAGCTCAACGACCAATAGACCATGAGTGACTGTGAAAGCATGTGTCCGTCGTCTTCTTCATTAGTAATTTTTTCAAACATCTTCTCTGATGAAACTACTGGTCAGATTCATTTCACCATGTAAATGGTTACATATATCAATATAGCTCCTACTGATCACTGATAGAAGTCATATATGGACTTTGACTTAATTAGTTGAGTTCTCCTCCAGTGAAAGTACCACCCACTTCTACTGGGAGATTGATCTCCTGCATCCAGACCACAGGACTCTTAACACAGAGACAGAACCTGACAACCTCACACATTCAACTTGGTATTGATTATTGATAGAATATGACAATGAGATACAGTGACATTGGTCCTACTTTTTAAACGTAATTAAAGCTGCAAGCAGCTGCTATGGAGATCTACCTCCACATGCATCAGAAATGTTTGAATAGACATTTCAGGCCTAGCCTTTCTGATATTCTGTTAAGCACTTAAATGGTAATCATTTACCAATTACATATAATGTAAATGTATATCATTATCATGTTTAGGAAAATTGTAATTTCATATCATTTGGACAATGGTCACACAAGGGGGCTTCAAAACGTTTGTAGAAAAAGAACATATCTTTGACACGGTTTGAATCACATGCCCCTCAGTTTTACTTAAAGGCCGTTATCAACACTTGCAGAAGTGTATTGACCTAAATGGAGCATATGTTGAAAAATAAACATCATAGCTTAAACCTTTTTTTCCACCTGTCCTTTTTCCACTAAGCTTTTGAAGGCCCTCATATGTGACTGATTTCCTGTTACCAACCTTACCTCAGTATTTTTACCTAGACGTGTTCTGGGATGGACTCTGATCAAACATGTGAAGTTTATGGCTGTTTGGACGACATACGTTCAAGCAAAAACTACTTCTTTAGTCTGGACCATAGAACAGCTTTCAGTTTTATCTGTTTCCATCTGTAGATGACACTGACCACATCTGAAGTCAACTGACTGAAATATGGAGAAGTGAGTCAAGAAAATCTGCAAAAATGAAACTGAAACAGTGTGACCAACAGGTTTTATGTACTTCTAACTGTGACACATCTACCAACTTTCATTCATGTATGTGAAGCTTACCCAAACCAGAGACCAAATCCAATAAAATGAAAAACTTATCACCTTGTTTAAACTTTTTCCACATTTTCAAGCACATTTAGGCCTCCTAAAATATGATTCCTTGTTATAAAAAAAGAAGAAATAAATCCTTTCAGTTCCACTGTGTGAACATACTGTGAACTTTCCATTTACTTTTTTAATTTTTCTGTAGACGTGATATCACATAGTATCACCTCCTCATGTGTGAGACTCTGCATCTGCGGAACTCTAAATTAGTCGATATAGCACCAGAGCAGATGCCAGAGGATTAAAAATCACTTGTAGGTGCTAAGTGTATTTACTTCAGATTTCAAGGATATCGAAAGTCTAATGAAACTACTCTGGAAAACTCAAGTGCTATCTGATTTATTTATTTATTTATTTATTTATTTATCTTTCATCAGTATAATCCCTTTAATGCCTTGTTTCTGCTTAATGATTCTCCTGTTGATCAGGTGCTCTGTAGAGTATGGCTGAGAGTTGAAGACCACCACTTCCACCTCTCAAGACAAGAGTCATGTGATCATCTCAGTGTTTTACCACTTCCTCCCAGATCCCACATGGTGAATGTCAAAGCTGTAAACAGACATGCAAATTCTACAGAAGAAAAAAATAATCATGTTTGTCATCGTCTTTGTTTACTAAACTAAATGCCATGATGTGATTATAAATGTATCATCGTGGCATTACAGAAATGCTTCAACCTGCAAATGACATTTTACAGATTTAAGAGATAGAGCAAAACCGATTTAAAGTAAAGTTCACTTTTATTTTCCCCAAAAGGAAATTTAACCTCTATACTGTATTTAACCCATCCTGGTACACACTCAGGGAGTAGTGGGGCTGTATGTAATTTGCATACATGTTTCTATTCTATTCTATTCTATTCTATTCTATTCTATTCTATTCTATTCTATTCTAAACTGGAGGAAACCAAACCAACCAATAAAAAAAATAAGCCTTCCAAGTAAAACGATGACTTGTACAATATCTGTCAATATAATGACAAAATGTTTTTTTATTTTATTTTATTTTTTGAGGCTTATTGTAGTACAGTATTCATTACACATAAACACTGATGGGGAAGTTTGTTCTAGAAAACTATCCTGCATGTTCAGCTACTTATGGGTTAAATGCAGAACTTCAGTTTCAGTGTGTGTTGCATGTATAATATTCCGACAAATAAAGATTCTTCTATTTTGTTACAGGTTTTCCATATCCAGAGTCCCCTACTGCCTGTAATTACCTGCAGTAGAGACTGAACTATGGCAAAGAGAGGCAACAAAACTACCATTTCCACCTTGTTTCTAAATCATATTTACAGTAACTGTATTTGTTGTATTTTAACTGTACCTGCAAAAAACACAGGTGAAGATCAGTTGTTTTCGTTTCTCTCTACCCTGCTTCCAGTCATTTTAACATCACATTTTGACATTAAATCAGACCACTTAGCAAAGACATTATTTTACACCAGGGGTGTCAAACATACAGCCCGTGGACCAAAACCGGCCTGCCAAAGGGTCCAATCCAGCCCGCAGGATGAGTTTGCAAAGTGAAACAAATTACACTGAAGATACTAACAGTCAAGGACATTGAAATGGTTTTAGTTCAGGTTCCATATTCAGCTCAATCTTAAGTAAAATAATAACAGAATAACCTATAAATAATGACTCCAAATTTTCTTCTTGGTTTAATGTGAAAAAATATTACATTATGCCTATGAATAATGACAACTCCAAATGTTTCTCTTTGTTTTAGGGCAAAAAACCCCCATTAAATTAGGAAAATATTAACATTAACAAACCATCTTTTAACAATAAAATGTGAATAACCTAAACAAATATGAACAACCTGAAATGTCTAAAGAAAATCAAGTGCAATTTTAACAATATTCTGCCAGTTACTATTAAATTGTAGATCTGTAATGCACATGTATAATTGATAATAATTAATAAATAATAAATAAACTGAGACATAATATTGTTAAAATTGCACTTACTTTCCAATTATTCACATCATTTTTGTTTGGATAGTTTGTAAATGTAAATATTTTCATAATTTAATGTTAGTTTTTTTGCACTAAAACAAAGAGAAAACTTTGGAGTTGTCATTTTTTGTAAGTCATAATGTCATTATCTGACTGGTCTGACCCACTTCAGGGCCTAAATATGGAACCTGAAGGAAAATGAATTTGACATCCCAGTTTTATACAGTCTGTTAATAACCTTTTCTAAAATACTTGATCTTTAGGTGCTGCATTCACACATTTAATTACATTTTATTACATTCAGTCATAACCTAGACTTCTATAAATGTAGCCTCTTAAAGTGTTTGGACCTGTTTCCCATTTTTCAGTGACACATTGGATTTCCTTTTTTAAGAAAGTCCAAAGAGCCTTCGGAAAACACAAATAATAGCCCCGATGCAGCAGCTTGTCCACAGGAAATAGCTTTGGGTTGAGAAGGCATCTCAGTGGCCTTCAGTGTGTTCCACCCTTCCACCCCTGTCTGTCCTGTGTCTCCACTCCACACCCTGAGAGGAGCTCTGCTAACCAAAACCACAAAGCCTGTGAGTATGTCCGACGTGTGTGCGAGGGTACGTTCATTAAATAATGCAGCTCTTTACAGGCTGGAAACCACGAGTCATTGAGATCAGCAGGACGCTCAGCTTGGCTTGCATGTGTCACTGCAGAATCATCTATCCCCCCTCTCACTTGATTTCACATGTTTTCTGCTTTTCCTCTCTCGCCTGTTTTTCAAAAGGAGGCATGTATTTATTTTGTATGTCTAACATCATCTCTTAAAAATATCTCAGAGTCACTAGGGATCAGACTGTAATCTCTGTGGCTCAGAGAGAGAGAGAGAAAGAGAGAGAGAGAGAGAGGATGGGAGGTGGGGGGGGGTGGCAGACTGAGGACCCCTGGAGACAGGAGCAAGAGGCACAGCCAAAGAGGGGAAAGGAGGACACGGCTACTGCTGCCGCCGCTGCTGCTGAGTGGAGCAACATAAGGAATACTTGATGAGTGTGTGCTCAGGCCAAGGCAGGCGAGGGCACTGCTCCTGTCGTAATAACTGGATGGAGGAGAGGATTGACTGAAGCAACAGAGGACAGAAGAACAGCAAGGATGGGGAGAAGAGTGGCTGAGAGGAGGGGGCGATAAAGACAGACACACTCATACATACAGTCATAGAAAATGAGTGGGAGCAATATGAGAATAAGGCAGACGTGGCCCGGGGAAGAGACCCCATTGAGATGTAGCATATTATCTCATGCACTTAACGCTACTCTCAAAGTCAGGGCTGGCCGTGGCAGCATGTACAAGTCAATAAAACCTCTGAGTACTGAGTGCTAGATGGATTATTTTGAAATTTGGTCATGCTTCAAGGATCTGGAATTGTTGAAACTTGTGATAACAGCACAAAACTCTATTACAAGTTCAACCAGAGCCACAAGTTTACTTTAACATTGTTGATGTGAGGCAATAAAAACAGGGCAAAAAATGCATCTTCTATTATGCATAGGCATTGGGCAATAAAAAATTGAATCTAATTTAATCAGTATTACTAGAGGATTCACAATTGTTTTGAGTTTTATTTATTTATTCATTAATTTTTTTGTCTATGTGAGCTCAAAACAAAGCATTGTTAAGTTTTCTGTATATATGCAGTGTCAACAAACAACAACGATGAAGCAACACTTGTGAGCTGACAATGACTTAAAAAAATATTTAGAATAAATATATTACAAAATACAGGTTGTATTTTGAATTTTTATCAAGCAAGAAAGATCTCCATAGGATTGGATTTTGCAATTTTTGCATTTTTCATTATTTTCAGAATGGAAAAACTCAAATTAATTTGATTTATCGTCCAGAGATCCGAAGTGAAAGCTGTCATGGTTGATTTATGATGGAGTAACAATAGATAGACAGCCTAATATTGAATTTATGACACTGCAAATTAAAATTCACTGTCCCCTGCTCATAATGTCTCAGGCTGGATTAGAGACCGTTCTGAGGCTTTACTTCTGACAAGGATAAAAACACTATAGATAAATGAAACACTGGAATGTAACTTCGGTGCAGTAAATCTATATTAAATTTACATTACTGTACAATATTGTATCATCAGGCTTTCCCATCATGACAATTAAAACAACTAGTAATAATAAATTATCTGTCTAAAATTCAGTTATTTAGGAATCATAGCAAGCCCATGTGTCGCTGCAGTTCGTTCGCCTGACCAGAGGGGGCGCTGTAACCTAGCAACGTGACCACGAAGAAGAAGGGTGAAAAGTCATGGCGGCTGACAGTTTGTAATGAGCCAACGAAAACAGCAAAAGATTTTGCAAGTTGGATCTGCAGCGTTTATTCCAGAGCTGAGCATTAAAAACTAAGTCGATTAAAATGCAGTTAACTTTGAAAACGTTACAACAGCAGACGTTTAAAATTGATATCGATGAAGAGGAGACGGTGAGAGTTGAAAACCACACAGTTGTTCAGGGGGTGGAGTGGGAGCTGGCTATGTCCTGGAAGAGTACACTATAGTTTCTCTTATATATTAAATTATACAGTGTATTTTATAGCTTGTTCTTAACCGAATAGTGCGTTAGCAAGTTTTTGCTGTTAGTATTACTTACGCTTGACGTGAATTTTTAAAATAATTTTATTTCGTAGTAGTCGAACAAGCGTTATACTCAGAAATTATTGGGTTTGGAAACTAGTTGGTGCTGTCAATGTTTAGCTATAGCCCATCATACGTTTTAGATGGGAGACATGACAAGTTACCATTAATACTTATGCTAAATATAACTGTATCACTATTTATCTTTTCTGTTCATTTAATACAACGTATCTTTCGGTGTTAAATGTAACGCTAGTTAAGCAACTATAAATAACTGCAACTGTAAACTCAACGGATGTTAAAACTTAAAGTAAATGAAATCATGAAATAACGTGTGGGACTGATTAACATTTAGGAACTAAAACCGAGCTGTTGGCTTACATCCAAATCTAAACGGTGATTTTAGTGATTCTAGTAAACTTTTTGCGTTAACTTTACTGTGTGCTGATATGATGAGTCATTGACGGATAGAATGTACTTTCAAGGCACCAAAGCAGCTAAAGCTAAATCTGATTAAAAGTTGCGTTAACCTTCGTTTTGGAGCCAGGCTGTGTTTGCTATCAGGCTGGTTCTTGTTTGTTTTTAAAAGAATAAATCTGTTTAACATTGTGTAATAAGCAGCTAGTTGGTTAGTTAGCTTTAATAGTCGACCAGCATCATGTGTATTCTCGTCCATGTTTATGACTGTGCACACTTTGGACTTCTTTCTCTCTCCTGCTGTAGTAAAACCATTTTTACACCCACAGGTAAAAACGTTAAAAGAAAAGATTGAAGAGGAGAAGGGGAAGGATGGGTTTCCAGTTGCTGGACAGAAACTAATATATGCTGGTATGTTTCACATGTTGATCACATCTACATTTAGGGACCTGTCTATAATTTGTTTTCAATCATATAGTTGTTGATTTACGTAATTGTTATTTTAAAATATGTTATCATTGAAGAGTCACTGGCAGACATATTTTTATTCATTTATTCTGTAAATCTGATTAATTGTTTTGCCATATAATAGTGCTTTGAGGAAGACCCACTGAAGGTTTAATCATACATTTCAATTTGTAGTATCTTGGGTAAACATTTGTTCAGTGCCTTCATATGCCTTTATAGAAAGCTCAAGTTCTGCTCATTAGTGTGACCCATTAGGACTAACCTTGGAGAACATATGAGCCTTGGTCAATGGCAAAACAGAAATACATTTTTTATCTTTTTCAGTTGTGTCACAATTTCTACTGTTAGCATCATAGCATAATTGCCTGAGTCATATTTTTGGCCACATCTGTGTAACATTGCTCTCCTAGCTCTGATTCATTTTGGTCATCATTTCCTATGACATGAAAATTATACAATGTAGGTAATTATGCAATGAGGCTAACAATATGATGTTTGTCAATTTGAGTTCAGGACGGCCAGACCATCAAAATAATAAGTAACATAGGAATAATGACTGTTTGGGGCGCTGGTTTTGGCCCGTGGGCCGTATGTTTGACACCCCTGATCTATTCAGTAGTATAATACGCTACCAGTGTAACTCATGTGTTTGTCCTTCCAGGTAAAATTCTCAGCGATGACCAAGCCCTCAAAGAATACAAAATTGATGAGAAGAACTTTGTGGTGATTATGGTGACAAAGGTTAGAGATAAAATTCTGTTTTAATTATTGGATGGTGTTTGTTTCTTAGATTTTTGTGCATACTTCCCTTTAAAATTTCTAACACAATCATAGAAAGAAGAAACATTAGTCATGGACAAATGGAAATGTAACATTAGTTGGATTGAAACCTGGTTAAGACTGGTTCAAGGTAATAATTTGCACTGTTATGTTTGTGAGTGTAAGGTCTGAAATAAGACTTCTTGAAGAATGCCTTAAAATGTCTTAAATTTGGCTTCGTCAAACTTGCATTTACTCTGACCCTGCACAGTAGAACGTTAACCCTAAATGTAATAACAGCATTTCAGTGAATAGATAATACTGCAGGCGCTTTGATCATCTTCACATTGTCTTACAGCCTAAAGCAGCAGCTGCAGCTCCAAAACAGTCACCTACCACCTCAGCTCCCACAACTACAGCCCCTCCAGCACCTCCTGCTTCATCATCATCATCCTCTTCAGACAGCGCCTCCACAGACAGCAAGCCAGAGGAGGAGCGACGGCCGATGCCCGCAGAACCACCCTCCACCCCTGTCGGGTAAAGATGGGCTGATGTTTCTCTTGAACTGTTGGCTGTGTGTCCTGCTTTAATAAATGACGTGCAGATCATGTCTCACCTGAAGTCTCTTCTCCTCAGCCCAAGCTCCGAGGCGTCGACAAACACCAGTTTAATCAATGAGGCAGTTTCATCTTTAGGTAAGTTTGGGTTTGTAGACTGGGATTATTCAACAGCGGTGAACCTTTGCCAGACATTTTGATGTCTAAATGGTACAAACTCATGTTGTCCTGTGTCACTGCAATGATTAAGGCAGGTTGATCTATGAATGTAATCTGTAAAAACTCAGTACCGTAATTAACCCTTTAGGCGCCTGAGTTTTTTTTTTTTTTTTTAAATATTCAATTTTTAAGTAGATAGTTCAGATAATCAGGCTGCAAGAAGGTATACCATGGCAATATCCTGGAACTATAGAAATGTATACATCACCTAGCCTCTGTTCATAGTAATGCCTATGTTTGACTTTTTTATAATTAATCAATTAATTAAGTCTAATGTATTTCATTGGAAATTTCTGTACATGATTATGGTTATGAAGTCAACCAACCTATTCTATGTACAATCTCGTACAACTGTATTATGTAACTGTATATTATTTTTTCCTTTTTTGTCAGATTGTAATTGAGGACCCAAAGTTAATGATGGGAGTAAATGTACTCATCTAATTTGCATATTGTGAAGTCACAGGGCGGTGCCATATTGGAGTACGTAACGTTTAGTAAAATTGAACTTTGAACATATTTACATAGAAGTTTTCTTTCTGTTTTTGTTTTTTTATCACCTTATCACTAAAATAAATGAACTTAAACATTAGTAGAAAGTAAAATGCAGTAAGATTTAGTGTATTTTTAGCCAAGCAGCAGAGTATCCAAATCTGTCCTCATCTATCCAAACTAAAACTAAGTCAACTTTACTTACTTACTAAACCAGCTTGGGACCACGCCTTTAAACTGCATTTACTTCTTCACTTTGAATAGAAACATGCCCTAAATGGTGTTAGGACTGAAGGGGCACATGTCCTTCATCTATTGGTGGGGGGTGGTAACAAGATTTGGTAACTCCATCTGGAGCTCTGGTCTGTTTCATTTAGTTATGTTGCTCACAATATGCATTACACCTTTGGCGCTTAAAGGGTTAACTCTAAGCATACATGCTGACTTCTTCTCTATTATAGATTGTGCTCAGGAGATACATCTGATGCTGATGCTTGTGTCAGCACAAGATGCCTCATGTTATGTCACCTTCGTGCAGCAGAGTACTTACTGTTTTTTCAACACGATCATCGAAATAACCAGAATATAGAAGCATAGACAAGAAACTGTGATGTGTTTTAAGACACAGTTTCAGTACAAAATGTAAAAAAAAAACCTCTATGGCTTAAAACTTGCATTGAAACCATACATGAGTTGTCAGTTTGTGTCATTATAAATTCTTTGTAATAACTGCTGTGGTCTTTTTTTGTTTTGTTTTTGTTTTTTCGTGAATTACATTACATGATTTTTCATACCACTTACAGGGCTTATACATAGAACCTAAGCCATTTTGGCCACAACATAAGCCAAATTAAAGGAAAAACAGTGTAGACAGTATCACGTCTTGTATCATTTATTGTCTACCACTGAAAAATTGCACAAAACTTCTTGTGAGGTCCCCCAAACTTAGAGTAAATGTGATATGAATAATGCATAGATTTTTGCATTTGAAGTTTGAAAAAAAAAAAAAAACCTTCGTTGACATAATTTTAAACTTGAAAACCAAGGGAAACTCCTAAATTCTAAGTTAACGTTTACCTTTTCACAGACAGTTTTCACTGGTATATTTAATATTCAAACAAAACTGACTGTGTGAATGTAGCTAAATTGGAAGTGACCAGTTTTTGGTTTTTCTGTTAATGATATACTGATCTTTACACAGGAACAATCATAGTGTTGTACTTCAAAAACAAAAACACAAGTCAGTACACTGTTTACTTTTAGTCACAGTTGTAATAATGGCTTGCTGTCGTCTTTGTGTGTGTCCCTTTTCCCTCTAAGTCACGGGTGCATCGTATGAGGCCATGGTGACAGAGATGATGCTCATGGGCTATGAGAGAGAGCAGGTGGTGGCGGCTCTGAGAGCCAGTTTCAACAACCCAGACAGAGCAGTGGAGTACCTCCTCACGGTAAGAGGTCTGGTCTGTGCTCCAGATGAAGTTTTGTAGTACACTGATTTGGAAAACTCCATATACATACACATATACATATACTGTACACATACATATACACAGGTGCATCATAAGATAAGCATAGATATATCACACATAGACTAATATATTTCAAGTGTTTATTTATTTTCATTTTGATGATTTTGTCTTACAGCTATATAATGATGTGGTATATAGATATACCAGGAATTTTGTCCATCCCATTTCTCAGACATTCACCCGATTCTTTTCAAATTTGACACATATTCTTTACATGTGTCTCTCAATTTTTGCATTTTTTTTGTAAAAGTTGCAAATGAATCCCTGTGTATGCAGGGTATCAGTGAGCAGGAGGGGCGGGGCTATTAGTAAGCTCTATTTACTTTTTCACTTGTTTTTTATTGGTCTGTAGTAATATTCAGATTTTCACAGATATTGAATTTTGGGTTTTCATTAGCTGCAAGATATAATCATCAAAATGAAAAGAAATAAACACTTGAAATATATCAGTCTGTGTGTGATAAATCTATATGTAAAGATGTTTTTTGCCTGTTGAATTGAATTACTGAAAAAAAGTCAACTTTTTGATGATAGTCTAATTTATTGAGATGCCCCTGTATATGATACATGTTTGTTTTTCCAGATGTAGTGTATAATTGCTTTTCATACATAGGGCATGCCAGGCAGAGATCAGGGTCATGCATCAGGGCCGGATGCCGTGGCCCCTCCAGTGACTGGAGATCCGGCTGCACCCGGGGGTGGGGATAATGCTCCTACCAGCACTGGTTCTACACCAACCTCTGGGGAAGGTAACAAGCCTGTTATTACCTGTGCATATCATGACTGTCTTCACAAGCTGCTGCTTCTCCTTCTGTGTCCTCTTGATTTTCGTACTCTTCTGACATTCTCTTCTCAGGTAATCCTCTGAGTTTCCTCAGGAATCAGCCTCAGTTCCATGTCATGCGTCAGTTGATCCAGCAGAATGCAGCTCTGCTCCCCGCTCTGCTGCAGGAGATCGGCAGAGAAAACCCAGAGCTTCTGCAGGTGCAGTGTTTCCTCAAGCTTTTTTCTTTTTTTCCAGCAGCAGGAGGAAAAGGTTTGAATTGAAAAATACATGTTTAAATTAAATTACATTATTAAATGAAATTATTTGCCTTTTGAAAATAAAAACAGTAAATAAATCTACCAGTAATTGTGATGTAATGTGCTTTTCTTTGAGCTTGGAGCATGTGTTTCTGTGTTTAGACTTCTCCTTTTTACATGGTAGTTATGTAGGTTCATTTCAAAAAGCAGCTTTTTAACTTAACATTAAGAAAGTAGAACATATTTATTATACAGGGTGTCCATAAAGTCTCTTTACAATTTAACACATTTATTACAAAAGCAAATGAATAGATAGATTTTTGAAGATTTTTTTTTAATATTAAAAATGTGCCTTTATTTATAATGGTCCATATTTTAATGGTTTATAACAGGGGTGTCCAATCTGGTCCTTGAGGGCTGGTGTCCTGCATGTTTTAGATTCCAGCACACCTGGAAGCCATTGCATCGTTATCAGGCCTCCACAGAGCTTGATGGTGAGCTGATCATTAATTGAACCAGGTGTGCTGGAAGAGGGAAATATCTTTAAACATGCAGGACACCGGCCCTCGAGG
>JAPQRQ010000005.1:48751597-48763309 GCA_037367365.1 Apogon talboti
TAGGACAGTGTGTAGTTCTCAGAGCCTTGATGGCATGTTGCTGGTAGAAGGCCTCTGGAGATGTTTGTCTGTTGCTCCTGGTTTCCCTGACAAAAATACATTTCCAGTTAAAAGTTGTTGGCACCTGGTGATCCAAGTTTTGTCGGTTAAATAAGACAAATTCCAGTTTGGTCCCTTTCACAAACCACTATGACTGAGAGGTGTCATCAAGTCACCTTCACAGATGCCAGAGGATGGGTCAGTCTGGAGGGAAACTCGAGTTTCTGTGGGAGTTTTGCTCTGGTTTCTCTTTCTTTGAGCCGTGAACACCACAGCTTGTCTTGTTGCTTGACGACGGCATGAAGGCCTGTTTTTGGTTTCTGAAAAGTGTAGCTCACCAGTTTGTTTTGCTAACATGTTGTCTATATTATCAGGAGCCTTCCTCCACCATCCGGTCCGTCTCATAAGTGCCTCTTCATGTGCAGGGCCAGGTGGTCAGACCTGGAGAAGGCCCGGTCACATTTCTGACACTGAAAGGGCCGGTGTCCCGTGTGCTTCCTGTAGTGGCGTGTGAGCTCATCCGAACGTGCAAACTTCCAGCCACAGCCCTCCCAGTCACAGTGGTAAGGCTTCTCCCCTTTGATGGAAACAAAACACACACATGGAGCGTTTTGTGCTGAGGTTAAAATGACCCAACCTTCTCTAGCTCGAATAAAAAAAGAGGTCCATCCTGTCCTGCAGCTAGTTTATAAAGGCCAAAATAATCAGTCTGAGCGTTGTGTTTGAGCAGGGATCAGTATCAACCTGTTTCACTACACCTGCCAAACAACACCCCGGCCCCACCCCCCGCCTATTAATGACTCCATACTACAATGTAGTGGGGCATCATGTGTAACAGACACTAGGATCTTTTTGTTATTACTGGCTCCAAACAATGGCAATGGTCTTAAACTGTTAAATAACTCACCTAAAAACTACTAAAAGTCATGATATCATGTCATTTAAGGCACAAAAAACAACATGTTTCACACACAGCAGAGCAGCGGCGTACCTGTGTGTGTGCGGTGATGTGCTTTAAGGTGGGAACTCTTTGTGTACGTTTTCCCACAGCCGATGTAGTCACATGTGTGTGTGGCGATCCTCTTCCTGGGCCAGGAGCGCCTGCCACGTTTAGGCTTCGGTTCCTCCGGCAAGCACTCCCCACTGGAGATCATGAGTGGCTCTGTGGGAAACAGAAAACACAGTCAGCATCACTACATCTGATAATATTTACAATTAAATGAATAAAAAATCTATGTATTATGTACAAAAATGGTAAGACCTTCCAAGTTTAGTACTTTTCATAAAAAACACTCCTTTTTTCCTCAAAACAAATTACATGAAAACGATTAAGTATGTAAGTGATAGACCAATGTAAGAGTATAGTTTTTGACACAATGAATATAAACCTCAGATATTCACAACTATGTTTGTTTCAACAGAGATTTATATTAATAGACACTGAGTCATCTGTTGTGTTTTCCTTTTACATGAATGTGCATACTTTGTCTGTTATAGCGTGTAAAACCCACAAGCATTGTGTATAAAGTGATTGTAAATGAGGCCTGTGTTGTGAACTCACCTTGGTATGGTAAAGAGGATGGCTGAGGGTAGGAGGTGTATCCTTGTGGGGGGCTGTGGTGGTATCCCTGCGGAGCTAAAGGGATCTGAGAGTGAGGATGACCCAACACCTGATGCTCCCGACCCAAAGGGTGGTCTGGGGAGAGCGAAGAGGACGAAGATAACCTGCTCCCGGTCATAGCCCGCCCCCCACCACCGCTGAAGCTGTGCAGATCTAAGTGGCCAGGGCGCTGCTGGGGGCCTCTGCTCTGGGAGTTCACCACCCCCGCCAGGTGTAGGTCCATGGGCTGTGAGATGGTGCAGTTACTGGGGTTCTCCTGCTTTATCCGGTGGCATGTGAAGGACGGGGAGACACGTAAGGGAGCTGGGTCTGAACCGGCGCTGACACAGGCCTTGCTCACACTCACTGTTTGGTTGTACTCTCCCATGTCCATGGTTGTCTTCACCACAAACTTGCCATGGAGGCTGGTGGGGTGGAGGTATGCCGGGTCCAGTTCTGGTCTCATAAGCTCTGCAACAAAGCCCCCAGACGGTGAGACATCATTGATATCTGGAATGGTGTATAGTAGCTCACTGGCCGTGCCCTGAGGGGAGGGAAGAGGGTAAGAAGACGAGAAGGATCCAGATGAAGGAGACAGGGCCTGGGTAGAGCTGCACGCCATGGCCTCCTCCTGCTGCTGCTGCTGCTGCTGCTGCTGTTGTTGTTGTTGTTGCTGCTGCTGCAGCATGGAGTTAGACAGGATGAAATCATAATCTAAGTCCAGGTCTGGCTCTGTGTCCTTCTTGGACATGCTGGGGCTTGTTGCACTGGTGGCAGTGGGATGGTCGGGGTCGGAGCAGCTGCTTCCGGTTGGCACACTGGGTCTCTTAAGACGGGACAACTCCTCCTTCCATCTCTAGGGGAAAGTTACAGACATATTACTGACTCTACTGCTGTTTGTGTCATTATACAGCACTCAATTTAACAAGAAACAAATCTGGGTCTGTAATGGAAATGATAATTATGACAGCTTTACTGAAGAGCTAAGTCTGGAGGAACATGTGTCCTTGGCACTGAGCTTGAATACAGATTTTCTATATTCGCAAAAAAAAACCAAAAAACTGCACTGAACAGGAGTAGGAGTGGCATGTATTAGGTGAGTATGGTCTAAATGGACAAATGATGATTAATATTAAAGCTGACTAGCTCTAATGCTGGTCTTCACCTCTTCCCATCCATTCTGCAGCCTGAATTAAATAAGATTTAACCAATAAATACTTTTTTATCTGGGCCTTTGCTGGGATGGTGTGTATCCCATGTACTGTGTCCATGCAGACTAAACCCGGACCGGAGGAGCCCATGTAAACGGGTGCACGCCCCAGCAGAGCGCAGTGTCAGCCTGTGACCGTGGAGCCACACAGCTCCACCGTACACCAGCGGCATTCTCTAGGCGCGTATTTAGGATTACAGCTAGAGTTAGGACATGACCAAAGGCTACTCACTAAATTGGCACTTCCTATGGGTTCAGTCTTGACAGTGGGGCCGCTGGCAAATGTGGATATGGATGGCAGAAGCGTCCCACCTAATGCCATCTCGACGTCATTTGGAGGCTGCCTGAAATTAAAGAGAAAAAAAAAATACCGTAAATCCTTCTGAGGTGGTTGTTGAAGAGCCCCGTACAGTCCACCAGAAGGCATTAAAAGTTTCTCAAACGTCCACACCTCATCAATGAAAATATAGCTGTGGAGTCCTGTCGATCGGTCCGTGATAGGAACGGCTGTATGTGTGGTTAAATGTTCCGTTTTGTTGAAGTTTCTGTCCGTGCTATACTGCGTTCCCAAACATGCCGGCGCTGATGGGCGCGCCGCCTCCACGGTCACTCAATGAAAGGTGGAAACAGATCTGGCGGGGGAGACGGAGCGGCGTCGCACGGGGGGGAATCCCTCGCGCCTGTTGCCATGCAGAGACCGGCAGGCTGAAGTGAGAGCAGTGAGCGCCGCCTCAGAGGTATCCCTTAAATCCACAGTCCCTGATCGCAGGACACGCCCCACGTTACCGGGCAACGTGAAAAACATAGCGCGAGCCGGAGAAGAGAGAGAGAGGGTGAGAGAGGTTTGTTTGTACTCACATAGCAACAGTACAACTCTTTAACTCCTTCTGTCTGTCAAATGTGGGTGAAAAGCGCATCTTTACACACGCTATTGACACGGAAATAACAGTGGCTGGTGTTTTCATGGTTTTGTTTTGGTTTTAGGAGTTTCACCTGCTGTTTCGGACTTCACATGGAGCTGTATGTGCAGTTAAACCGGTGTCCCAGGCGGTCTGCGGGTTAGCTAGGTGGGTAGTTAGCCCCGAGGGTCTGTACCGGAGGGGGGAAGTTAAACAGATTTTAGCTACATTTAGGCGACCAAAATAACATGTGTGAAGTTTTTTCTTTTTCTTCTTCTTCTTTTTTTTTTTTTTTTTTTTTTTTACAGAATAGGCCGAACCGTAAATCTTCATGCGGTTTGTTGTCCATGTTTGTTTTGGAGCAGAGACACTGTCAAACTGCGTGTTAAGGCTGATTGAAAAACACATGGATTCTCAAGTCAAAACGGACAAGAAATCTGCTTCTAGTGGATGTAAATTTGGATTTTTGACGAGAGGAAGTACTTTAAAATCTGGATATCTTAAACTTGGTTCCAGATCACATGTGGATTTGGACGCATTCAACTATTACAATGATAGATAACCCATGATGCATTATGGGTAACCCCCGCTTGTTTTATTTTATGTTATTCTTTCAGTTAGGCTAGTGATATACTGTTTCCAAGCTTAACATGGATTTCAAGAAAAAATAGTGGTCTCTTGCCACTCAGGTTGTTTAAATATTTTTGCAGTAACTGCTGCCATAAGCTCATAAACACACACAGATGATGACATGAAATCTACATAAACACTGTCCAGTTTTATCCCACTTACTTCTCCAATCAAGCCCATGATGGTGGGAGATTCCTTTTCCAGTCTTGTTCCAAATAAACTCTTAATAAAACATTTACCTATCAAAAGACAAGGTGATCTAGCACATAGAAATAAGGGAAATATCATAGGAGAAAATACACTCACCTTAGCTGGGAACATTAAGATGCAGTTGAATGTGGAGTTTGAACTGGTCCCAGGCAGTGTTTGCTCAGAGCTTGCGAGCTAACACAGTCCTATCCAACATAATTAGACACACTGACTCAAGTGTTCAGCGCAAGAGCAAACAAAGCAGAGCACTGATCCTGCTGCATCAGGATCTTGTCCGTTAGGCATGTCAGCAAACATCCCGTCGTTCCAGTAGGACACAATTATGACAAGTGTCTGTGGGTATCTCAGTGTATAGTTTACAACAGCATGAATGCATATTGCTTAGGTAGGCAAACAAAAGCCCTTGGGAAAAAAATCTAAACTATTATACTGGTTGAACTTTGTAAATAGAACGTGTATCCTGTTGGGCACCTTGTGTGTAACCCATAAAGACCCAAACATCCATCACCGACCAAAACCATCTACTGATCTAAACTGTTTAATACCTGTTGATCCACTAATCCTATCAATACATGTCAATAATTGATGTAAAATACAGTTTGTTGTCTTTTCATGGTCATGAGATATGGCCCATTTGGATGTTCAGAGGCTCAATAGTTACCATGGAAACATCGTCATCTTCTTCAACATTGATTCACCAGTAAAACCCATGGAGTTGAATCAATGACAGTGGATGGACACACTGGATTTATGTTTTTTTACTGAAAAAGTCACTTTTTCTTCAGTGTTCCCTGTTTCTGATATAATAACCTTCAACTTATATAATATAAGTTTTTATGAACATCTACTTGATGAGTAAATTAACTATAGGAAAATATATTATTCTCACTTAGAAAAAGCAAAATACTGAGGGTAATATTGTAATAAATGGTGATAAAGGTTAGATATTGAGAAAATTGCACTTCGGAACTGACACAAAAGTAGCCCTGAGTCTTCATGGATTAATTGTTTGATATATCTACTAATAGTTAGTCTAGCACTGTCCAAATAGTAGGTAACCCGTATTGTTTTCAGCTTATTCCCGCAATTGCATGGTGAGGAGTGATGGCTTTAAACCTGCAGTGTTTGCATTACATCTTTTGTTTTTGAAGACCTGCTTCCTACAGCAGGTACAAACATAATGGAACCTATGTTATTATATCCATACTCTTTATAGTGTAAAATAATGGGTTTGAAAATGATCCTGGAAACAAAAGATTGAGTTTTGACAACCGAGGTGCTTAGCTTTGCAATAATGACAGAGAAAGGAGCCCAAGAAGAAAAAAAAGAGGATAAAGGAAGAGAAGATGATACCACCGTGTGCTTTTCATGACACAAATAAATGAAGTCATAGTTATTTAGTAACACACACCGACTGCTTGTATGGAATATGTTAATGTGTCACTTACAATAAACTGGATGTAGGGTGTAGTGAAAGACCAATGTGCAATACTCAGCCCACAATGAGTCATTAATACAACACAATCAGATATTGGCATTATGTTAAAGACACTGGTGACGTAACAGCAACATTTGGAAAAATAGCGCTAATATTATTGTATCAACAGTGAGGAGCTAACAGTACTGTCATAGCTTCCTCTCACTGACTTCAACAATAGTCCTAATGATGTGGCTGTACAGATGTAATGACACATAAAGGGAGGGTAAAAAGCATCTGAAGTCACCTGTTTCAAAAACAGTTTATTTTTTAAGTTGAACTCAAGTGTTTTTCTTGGCAACAGTCATGCTTTAATATTTCCAAAACACTCTGGATACAGCTGACACACTTTGAATTAGACAAACTCACACTGAGGTGAAACACAGTTGATAATTCAATAATACAGCTGTGAAGAATATACAGTATAAGCAGTGTTAATGGTCAAATAAGTCAACTTTTTTTTTTTTTTGGCATTTTCCTTTGGTATGAATGTAACCGACTTGGATTCCACCAGTGGTCCCAAAGTCAAGTTCCCCTTCCTGGAACCCGTTCAAGTGAATATGAATACCAGCGGATCATACCGCCAGATATTGAGGTTTTCACCGCTCTCTTCCAGATGCTGTTCAGTAATTAAAAAATAGCTTTCATTCTTTCCTCAGTTATTGAAAGCTGAGTGAAGTTGTCTTGTTTCATAGTGTGGTACTTCCCTCCATTGCACCTCATATTATGTATTTGGAGTGAATCTCTATCTGTTTTGTTATTTTTATTCCTGATATTTTGCCTTCAAACAGCTCAGACAACAGGGAACTGGTAGGCGGTCAAATCCTGTAATAATTTCTTGTAGTCCAACATATGTGTTTTTTGTTTTTTGCTAGAATAAATAAATCATGCATCAGAATGCCTAATTCCCCTGCAGGACCATCGTCATTAAAGGGACATTTAACAAGTTAAATTAAAGTCTCCAGAAAGTGTATTATGACTTTGAATTCAAAACACTGCACACATAATTTATTTGATAATGTATTTATTTTTCTTGTTGTCAGTCAGCTTCTAAATGAGCTGTTTCAGTGTCTTGAAATGCACATGTGCATTTCAAGACACTGCAATGTTCATGCTCCATTCCTGTTGGTGCCCTGGAAACCATCTTGTAGATACCCAGACCAACTTCAGCCACAACACGTGGTCCTGTAACACTGGTCTACAATTTTTTTTTTTAGAAATGATCTGCTTCAGAGGCTAAATGTGCTAAATGTTATGTATTTTAATAAGATTAATTGTCAAACAAATGACAAAAGTGCTGTTTTGCTGATGTCTTCAAGGTCTATGATAAAGTGTTATTACACACATATATATTGGTTTATGTACATTTATACAATAGATTTATAGATAGAACCTGTACAGTGAATGTATTGTAATATGCAGACAGTGTTTTGAAGTAGATCTGGTAGCTCTGACACAAATATTCCTTTGGAGTAAAACCCATTCTCTTTTTAATTCTCGAATTTCACATTTTGACCCAAGACTGTATCTGTGAAACTTTAACCAACCAGCATTTTTGACTTGATTTTTCTTTATCAGTGACTCGCACGTGGTAAAATTTCACTACTTTTATTCTGGAAGCATTTTACTGGTAGACCACTAGTGTAATCCATGCATTAATTTTCTGACCTGCTTAGTCTTTAGTCATAGGTTCCTGTCATGGCAAAGTTAAACTAAAATCTAATTAACGGTTTAAACTCTATCCTTGGCGACACGGCGGTGCAGTGGATGGCACTCGTGTCAGTCAGTTTCACAGCAAGAAGGTCCTGGGTTCGATCCTAACACGGGTCAGTGGGGCCTTTCTGTGTGGAGTTTGCATGTTCTCCACGTGTCTGCCTGGGTTCTCTCCGGGTACTCCGGCTTCCTCCCACCATCCAAAAACATGCACTGATAGGTTAATTGGTTAATCTAAATGGCCCATAGGTGTGAATGTGAGAGTGTTGTTTGTCTCTGTGTCAGCCCTGCGATGAACTGGCGACTCGTCCAGGGTGTACCCTCCCTTCGCCCTTAAGTAGCTGGGATAGGCTCCAGCGACCCCTGCAACCCTAGTGAGGATAAAGTGGGTTCAGAAAATGAATGAATAAATGAACTCTATCCTTCATTAGTTGATCGAATGCTCTGTTTCTTTAATAATGCTGGACATTTTAGAGCTGCAACAGTTAACTGATTAATTGTTGATTATTAAATTGCTTTTAAAAAAGTATTTTGATAATTTTGTTTTATTTTGTCAGAAGGAAAGTCTAAATTATCATATTCATGCTATCAATGTGGATGTAGATATTTTCTGGTTTATTTACACCTTTATGACAAACTG
The DNA here is from genome assembly GCA_037367365.1 of Apogon talboti. Taxonomy (NCBI): domain Eukaryota; kingdom Metazoa; phylum Chordata; class Actinopteri; order Kurtiformes; family Apogonidae; genus Apogon; species Apogon talboti. The sequence continues at coordinate 48,760,016 of JAPQRQ010000005.1, forward strand.
CATATCTTTTGGTTGTGACATTTTTGGCTGCCACCTTGGCTTTGACAAAAACTTTTTTCTGATATTTTATCCACCAAACAATGAACTGATTGATTGTGAAAATAACTGAAGGATTACATGTCAATCATCATTATAGCCTGTTGCAGCCATAGAACATATAACTATAATAAACTTATCAGAATTCACTCTTCTATTCTTTGATCAATGTATTTCACATATCGTTAGCCTCATAGCATAATTGCACAAGTCATATTTTTGGCCAAATTTTGATATCTGCATGAAATGAATCAGCAGTGTTAGAAGAGAAAAGTTATGCAGGCATCACAATTTTGCCAAAAATATGACTTAGGCAATTATGCTATGAGGCTAATGATAAATAAAACATTCATAATCAATTAGCATCACTTTGAACACCCATTGTCGGACATTAGAAAACACCTATTAGAACATGATTGCCTCTCAGAGGTACTTGACCTGGTCCACTTGGATGATGTGGACCTGGTCTGACTCAGGTCTAGCTCCACATTAGTGCTTGAACACACCTGTTGCAGTGGCATACACATCCACCAGTGAGAAAAGCAGTGTACATAAATCATAGCAGTGACAGAAAGTGGCTGTAGTATTTTAGTATTGTAGTTTAGTGTGTGCTCTCCCATGGGCTGCCATGTGCACGGACAGTTGTGCTGTGTTATTGTATGCATATGGATGAGGTCTGTGTCGGCGGGGGTTGTTTGTTTGGACAAACCCAGCCAAACCTCTATGGCTGGACAGAGCTGCAGCCAGACGGAGATGCAACCACCAAACACCCAGCTTTCGTCACGTCGTATAATTTGGTGTTGGGCTCCTACTGGCCTAGGAAAATGTAGTTTGAGGTATGTGTGGGGTGGTGGTCATGTCAGGGGATCTAATGTAAAGTGAAGTGGGTTTGGAAGAGGAAGTAGAAAAAGGAAGAGAGGACAAGCAGAAAGAGATTAAGAAGGAAGAGCAAGCTCCTGCCGGGCGGCAGGCTGTCCAGCCTTTGCCTGCCCTGGGATTCCTCAGCAGCCTTAAATATGCCAGTTATTTTTAACCGACGACGTAACAGAGCCCAGCGCCGGCCCCCTCTGTTACAATGTTTCCTTTCTGTCAGGAGGGGAAATGGACAGGAGCCATGCTTCCCGGTCACATGATGCAGCCCAGGCAGTCAAATAAGAAATACAACAGGGGAAGTGGGGACGAGTAATAAGGGGAGGGGAGGGAGTGTGGTTGGCTGCCTCACACCCACACCAGCCCACATATGCACCGAGCACTCCCTGTCTCCACAGTTTAACCCCCTCAGCTGGCCAGGCCGCCCGATGAGGTATTCTGCTTGAATCAGATGCTTCGACGTCAGAAACCGAGAGGACCAGAGTAGAGATTGGTGTTTGTGAACTGCAGAGGAAATGAGAGTGTGGGTAGCAGACAGCAGGGTGGGGGGAGGTCCGCGTGACGTCAGAGCATGGACCCGCCAGGATTAGAAACCTCTAAAAAGAAAAGGCCCAGGACCAGACTGCCAGAGCTGGAGTCTGACATGGGAGAATCAGGGACTTCCCATGAGCTCACCTTGTTGACATACAGAGAACTCCATGTCTCGATCTGGATTCACCTCAATGTACCAACAAAATAAGTACCATCCTCACATCACAGACTGTAATGTCTGACTGATTTTTACTGGGTCTGTTACATGGAGGCTCATCCAGTGTATGTTAACCTTAATCGCATTTAGAAACATATATGTTTGGCATTTATCATTACCAGACTTCAACAACCTCTGCTGACAGAATAAAGAATAAGAATCACACTTAGAACTGATGATAACTTATGATGAAATAAAACACAAATCAACGCAATTTGTGAAAAAAAAAAAAAAAATCTTTATAAACAAAATTCAATTGAATATTTCTATAAACCAAGATTTTCCCTACTATTATGACACGGAGGTGCAGCACCTAAGTGTTTTTTCACTTTACCTGAGCCATGTAAAAGAGAAAAACTAAGTTGATATTTGTCTTCTTTGGTTTCTGTTATTTATGTTTATGATAAATCCTTCCTTAATGTTAAACCAATATTATTTTCTGATTAATATTTTTTATGGCACAAAATGTGAGCGATTACTTCAGGACCTCATGTTCATCTCATCTAACAGCATGTGTTTAATTTTTTCTTGCTAATGTTTTAGTGTAATGTGAAAATCTTTAGTCTGTGTGTTTCTTTAATAAATTCTGTAATAATAATTAGTGTTCCTGGTCTTGAGAACAGTATCATACCACTTTTTGAAGGTCTTGGTCTTGTCTAGTTTGGTCGTTATTGTCAGTCTATGAGGGCAATGGATTTTATTTCAAGGTCACAACTGTAGGAATATCACTGAACTGCCTACACCTTGTCTAGTTTATTTGTTTACATCATTTATGATTCCGCTCACACTGGAATTTCAGAGAAAACACACACCTAATACCTTTGGAAGGTTAATCGTACCCTTGTTGTGTATCTAGTCTGTCCTTGACCTTATTCAACCCTTCAAAGTCTCTGTCTGTTAAAAGGTTAAAGGTTAACTTGCTTAATTGTCCCCCTAGGACAATTGGGACACTGCATTTTACCCACGCTAACACATGCACACACACACACAGTGCCTAGTATTAGCATTAGCAATTAGTACAAATTTGGAGCTGCCATTGAAGGTGCTCAAGAACCAACTCCAGGTCTTCATCAGCACCGTGGTCGGGGGCTCCAATAGGAGAATTAACCTATTAATTAACCAGCTGTTTTTAGTGGTTAATGGATAATGGATTTATAATTAATGTAAAAATCTAGTTTTTTAGTAAAATAACATCAACTGCCAACTGCCCCCCTCTAAAACTGCTTCCCCTAAGCCCCAGAAACCCAACGAAACCCAGTAAATTCATAGAGGTTTGAATCTTAAATCTGTTTTTTTACATTTTTATGTTAACTGCTTTATTTAACCCATAAAGACCCAGTGTTACTTTTGTGGCAGTTCTCAAATAAAATTTTCTCTCTATTTAACCTTTCGTAAGTGATTTTCAGCATTTATTGTAATATTATACTCTGCATTTTGCATTTTTCACTGTAAATCATGTACTTTCCTACATTTAATTTCCTATATATCTAATTTAGATGTTCAAGAAAACAGTAAACTCAAAGGTTATTGTATTAAAACAGAGAAAACTGAAGAAAAAGTGTTTTTTTCAGCAAATCTATCATTAACTGAACATAAACCCAGTGTGTCCATCCACTGTCATTGATCCAACTCTATGGGTT
>JAPQRQ010000005.1:48771789-48786466 GCA_037367365.1 Apogon talboti
GTCGTCCACATGAATATTGAAGTCTCCAACAATAATGACTCTATCTGTTTTAAGGACTAGACTAGCTAGGAACTCAGCAAACTCTGATAAAAATTCAGTGTATGGACCAGGAGGATGATACACTATAATAAATAGCATAGGCTGGAGTAGTTTATGGGCTGTGTTGGATAGGCTCAGACTAAGACATTCAAATTAGTTAAAACTCAGCTTAGGTTTAGGATTCAACTGTAGACATGAATTAAAAATAGCTGCAACTCGTCCTCCTTGGCCTGAGTCTCGAGGAATCTGATTATTTAGGTGACTAGGAGGAGTAGCTTCATTTAAGGACACAAACAGAATAAATCTATATGATAGTCTGATATAATATCATTGATTAAAACAGCTTTGGAAGACAGAGATCTAATATTCAGAAGGCCACATTGAATTTTCTTGTGCCTTGGAACTGTTGGAGTATTGGTGTTGATTTTTTTTAGATTTTGATGTCCGGTTGTTTTTCTCTGTACTTGAAATATATTAACTTTACAATTTTACTTACACTGATGATACTCACATACTTTTACTGAAAGTAGGTTTTAATGCAAATCTTTACTTGTGCTGTAATATGTATTAGTACTTTTTTAGTATAGAATATAATAAACTCCTACATTATTACTATTCCTGTATGTATTGTTTCATTCTATAGTTCCTATTAATTCTATTTTGATATTTCATTTGTTCTTTTTCTGAACTGCTTAAGCCTGTTTATGATGCCGGAGCCTATCAACAGGTGAAGGTGGGGTACACCCTAGAACAGGGGTGTCAAACATACACCCCTGTCCAGAACCGGCCTGAGGAAGCGTCCCATCTAGCCAATAAATGACCACTCCAATTTCTGTCTTTGTTTTGTGTAAAAAACTAAAATTATATGAAAATATTTACATTTACAAACTTTCCTGTCACAAAAAATTGAAAAACCTGAACAAATATGAACAACCTTAATACTTATTGAGAAAAAAAAGTGAAATTTTATCAATATTCTGCCTGTAACTAAATGTTTTGTGTATTTGTAGAACGCACTGTGATCTGTAAGTTGTAATTAACGTGATAAACTGAAACATAAAATTGTTAAAATTGCACTTATTTTTCCTAAATGAATTTAAGGTTGCTCATGGTTCTTCAAGGACAGTTTGTAGATGTAAACACTTTCATTGTGTAATTTTTCTTCTACACTCTAAAACATACAGAACATTTTGGATTTGTCATTATTTATGGGTTATTATGTTATTATTTTACTGGTCCGGCCTATTTGAGGTCAAATTGGGCTGAATGTGGCTTCTGAACAAAAATGACACTGATACTCCTATCACAACTTCATCATATGGCTGAAATATACAGATTAATAACCATTCACTCTCACAGTCATTGACACCTACAGCCAATGAGTTCAGTTACCTGGTCACTCTAAATAGCCTATAGGTGGAGATGTGACTGTGATGGTTGTGATGAACTGGTGGACCACCCAACCACTCCCAAACATACAAAGGGTTGAGAGACTGAATGACGTGTTTTTGTTTTGTTTTTACGAAGTTGTGTAGACATGGACAGTGTTAGTGTTAATATATTTAAACACCTTGTCTTATAAATGTTAATCTTCCTGACACATTCACAGTGTGAACACCATAAACACAGTGACAATGTCAAAATTAACAAAACAAACATCCCAAAACTCACCCACTGTAAGAATTTAACACACACTGTATTCATTTAAATAAATTCTTTCTAAAAGTGTGTATATTTTTGGTTTGGATTGGTTCTGTCACTGACAATAATACCAGCAGATTTAACTCAACTGATATTCTTATCTCAGTTTCTGCATTTGGATAAAGTCAGACTTTTTTTTTCTTTTTTTTTTTTTTACTTATTCGCTCCATCTAATCCTTTACTGCCTCTCAGGTCTATCTATATGATCACATACACACATGTTAAAATGCACACACACATACATACACACAGGTACACACATTATCTGCAAATCCCAAGTTCAGGCCTAGGTCTCTGACAGAGTACCATGGTTACCGTACATCCCACACCTGAATACCTGTGTGTCTCATTCTTAGACTGGCCTACTTCTGCGCTCTCACCCACACATGACTCATCACTGACCTGGTATCTGATAAAGAGTCATTGTCCTCTGTATCTGGAAGAAAGACGTTTGCCTTCATGCTGGTTGACTATTATTACCACACTTTCTACCTGTTCCTATAGTATGAAAACTCTGCATGTCTTACTGTTAATGGCACTGCACGTACAACCTACGGTAACCATGGCATTTCCACTGTTGTGACAACATCAGATTATGAATAACCACAGTAGCTGATACGTGTTTATGGCTCAGTGGACTGCGTGGGAGGTTTGTGGGGCAATTTACTGCTGCCACAAGGAGGCCGACCAAAGTCCAAGAAATCAAACTGGGTACATCTGAGTGACGGGATGGCTGTGGAAAAACAGGCTTAACCCGTAAAGACCCAAACATCCACTGCCGACCAAAACCATCTACTGATCTAAACTGTTTAATACCTGTTGATCCATTAATCCATGTACATGTATTGGTGTAAAATACAGTTTGTCATCTTTTCATTGTCATCAGATATGACCCATTTGGACGTTCAGAGCCTCCGTAGTTACCATGGAAACACCGTCATCTACAACAGGGTGTCAGCCCAATATGACCTGAAGTTGGCCGACTCAATAAAATAAAAGTGAAAAAAGTAAAATTTACAAATGTGAATAACATGAACAACCTGAAATATCTTAAGAAAAATAAATGCAATTTTAACACCATTATGCCTCAGTTTATCATTTACACATGTGTATTACAACTCACAGTGGATCTATAAAACACAACACATTTAGTAACAGACAGAATATTGATAAAAATGCACTTATTTTTCTTAAGACATTTCAAGTTGTTCATATTTTTTAGGGTCAGTTGCATTTTTTTTGAAAGGATACATCTTTATTTAGATCATATTGGTCTGTACATCCTTGAGCATTAATATCTTCAGTGTCATTTTTGCATTATTCACCCCATAGGCCGGATTGGAACCTTTTGTGGGCTGGTTTTGGGCTTTTTTTTTTTTAGGTTTGACACCTGTGTTCTACAACATTGATTCACCAGTAAAACCCATGGAGTTGGATCAATAACAGTGGATGGACACACTGGGTTTATGTTCAGTTAATGATAGATTTTGCTGAAAAAGTCACTTTTTCTTCAGTTTTCTCTGTTTCTGATATAATAACCCTTAACTTTAATCTGAGCTTTAATGAACATCTACATGATCAGTGAATTAAATATAGGAATATACGTGATTTTCACTGGAATTCAAAATATGGATGATTATTTTATAACAAATGATGAAAAAAATCATTTGGGAACTGCCACAAAAGTAGCAGGTAAAGGGTTAAAGGAAAACCCACTCCTCCAGTGACTGTGATTGAAGACTACGGGAGATTAGATTAAAAATAGGATCACTGGCGTGTGGTGCTGTGACTATGACGGTTTGCAGTGACCTGTGAACGTCCCATCACCACATACTTTGTACCTACAGTGTATTTGCAACCACAGTAGTATCAGAGGTGGGAGTACAAACACTTCATCACTACTCATAAGTAAAACATCCCTTCTTATAAAATAAATATCAATATGTATTTTCCTGGCTTTCTACTCCTTTTTAAAACAGGCTCATTGTTTTTGTTTTAATGCATTTTAAAGACGATCCACAGGAGCATGGATTGGAAAAAAAGACACTGAAACCTGATACACACCCGAGAGAAGTTAAGGTTTATTGTTTTCCGTATACTGTCATTTTTATTCAGACTAGTGGGACAAGTTAAAGGGAACACATTACCACTCTTCATTCCTTCACTTTTATTTGACTCCATAATGGACCCATTCTTCTAAGTCCCTTTTAATCTTCTGTATGAGAGTGAATGGTTGTATATATTTCAGTCCTGCGATGAACTGATGACACATCTGGGAGTACCATGCCTTCGCAACTGTTGGTGGCTGGGATAGGCTCCAGTACCCCTGTAACCGTCCAGAGGAATACGTTGTTTGGGAAATGGATGTATGGATGAATTCCATCATTCTGGAACAGGGTCAATCTGGACTCAGATCACATGACCCTTCTCCATTAAAACACAGTTCAGTCTTTATGCTGTCTATCAAACTGATGGTTGTTTAACCCTTTAACACCTGCCATTATAACCTAGATTTCTTTTTGTCTTCTTTCAGGAAGATCTTAACTTTAAATTGATTATCATTATATTTTTTTATTATTTCCAGTCATTTTTAGCCTGTGTAATAGTCTCTGTTCACTTTCAATCTAGTTGTATCTTCTAATTGTAGCTTCTTTTGCAGAAAGCTCATCTCTGTATGCCTCTCTATATGTCTTTATACAGATAAAAACAGTGAAAACAAGCCAAAAATACCCCCAAAAACAGCGAAACTCCACAAAAACGGCAAAAGACATTAATACTCCAAAACAGCACTATCACTATTCTATACAGTTATTTACAAGAATTCATCACAAAAACCTAAAATGATGCTAAAAGTGATCAAAGTAATTTGAATGCTGTAAAGTGCAAAGTGTAACCCCACTGATACAACCGTTGTAAAACATTTACGAAATGAGAAGCTAATCACTGCATCAGTTAGGGTTAAAGAACTTGCTGCAGCTGAAACATATTAATCACTGCAGGAATTTCCAATCCAAAGAAAGACTTTTTTCCTGTGCTGTGTATAACAATTAATGTTCATTACCTGTTAAATTGACATCAGTGAATCGCTATTTTAAATTGACTTTATTAATGTACTTCAGTTCTCAACTCTTCTGATAATAATAATAATAATAATAATGGATTAGATTCATATAGTGCTTTTCTATTAACACATGCTCAAAACGCGTACATTGGATCCATTATTCATTCACTCTCACAGTCACATTCTGGTGGTGGTAAACTATGTTTGTAGCCACAGCTGCCCTGGGGCAGACTGCCAGTTCGTGCCAAACGGCCCCTCCAACCACCACCAAACATTCACATGCATTCATACACCAGTGTGAGCAGCAGCACTGGAGGCAAGGTGGGTGAAGTGTCTTGCCCAAGGATACAACAGCTCATGCCTCGGACAGAGCGGGATTCAAACCGTCAACCCTTCAGTTATTGGACAACCCGCGCCACCTCCTGAGCCACCCAAATGATGATACCCACTCAGGAAAGTGAAACTTTAATACTATTAGTAAAGTGTAGACATCACCATCTTTGTTATGCAGGATCTTCAGTTTGTGAAATTATGTCACCTTTGATAGGATTTTTTTCTTCTTCTCCTACATTTTTCTAAAATGAACCTGTCTTAGACATTTCCACTCACCCACTCCGTGACGCGCTGGTCAGTGACAGGATCATGTTCAGAGACTGATTCCATCCAAATGCAAAACTGAACCACACAGGAAATCATTCCTGCCTGTGGCCATCAGACTGTTTAATTCCACCCTATAACCTCACAATTATAATTACACACAACTATATTTTTGCACACTTATGTATATTTTCTTAATTATCATCATATATATATATATCACTGTAGTTTTCTAAACTATATAATGAAAGCGCTGTAGTGTTACTCCTATAAGGTTCCACAAATTAAAAAAACAGTAAAAAAACAGTAAATAAGTACTCAGTGGGTATGCTTCTACCACTATGTATTCAATATCTAACGTCCTTCCTTCTTTTCTGTTTTTTTCTGTTTTCTTCTTGGTTCTTCTATTTCTCTTCCTCAATCCTTCCCTCCTCCAGCCCTCATGTAATCAGGAGTGTGTCCATCCAGAACTCTGGACTGACGGCAGAGCAGAGGAGCCCCAGAGGACACTGCATACTTTCATCCTGCCCTAAACATGCGAGCACACACGCACACATTAAACCCCTCTCAGCTGCCTGTCCAATCACCACACCCATCTGCATGACATCAGCCTGTGATGTCATCATGGGACCAACGCTGGCACGCTGTCCACTGCAACTTCATCAGAAGCATCATCATCCTTTGGCAGCGGTGGACATGCCTCGGATGGGAGGCAGCTGGATTGCAGCAATTCCTTCACTTCAGCCTTTGCACATGTCACTGTGTGTGTGTGTGTGTGTGTGTGTGTGTGTGTGTGTGTGTAGGTATGTGTGTGCAAATGGGAGGCTAAAAGACGCATTTGTTTCACAATCTGAGCCAGATAGATTTTTGTTTTTCTTTTGCTGTTTTTGTTTGTGTTTATGAAGGTTATCTGAGCAGATTCAACCTTTACTTGTCAATATTTCAACTTTGAGGTAAATACAGTGCTTATGGGGCGGGGGTCTGGAAAGAACCAAAGAAAGAAGGATAAGAGATAGAAGAAGGAGAGGCAGATGTTATATCGCCTGGCATGGATGAGATGGGACAGGATAGGTGTGGTGCGAATGAGTGGGATGGGACAGGAAAGGGATTGTACAACAGGGTAAGGCGTCGCAGCACACAACAGGGCAAGATACAGGGGTAGGAGTGGTGTGAAACATGTGTGAACATGAAAAATGACGTTGGATTAACGTAGGAGAGAAATAGGGTAGCTAAATGTATATCTGGTGATTAGATTATTTTGTATTACTGCTGTTGACAACAGTCATTATTAAAGGCTCAGTGTGTGATATTGCACAGAATGTTGGGTTGTGTATGATTGGTTGGATGGACTCGTTCATGTTACACAGTAGGTGCCTTAATTCATCATTTTTCCCAGCATATATCCAGGAAATCCTTCCCAATATGAATGCTATTATGGACTAATTGAATTTCCTGGTTGATAACTATTCATTAATCAAACTCCACGGTGTACATAATCAGTATTCCTTACTCCCTCCTCCCTGTTCAGGGTCAGGTAAAGGAACTTCCCTTGACAAAACGTCTCCATTTCAAATGCCCCTCAACTTCAACACCACAGACATCACTTCCTCATAAGGTAGGCGTCTTATTCACCTGTTTCTGCTGAGCATTTAATGTGTGTGATAGTTAGTGGTGATGTTCCAAATCCCAACCCTCACCTATGGTGGCCAAAAAAACGTTTTAGTTCCTTGCTAGGGCTAGTGTTTTTTGTTTTGCCTGTTTGAGGCTTATTAGATAAATCGATATTCATTCTGGTCCACAATCAAACATGGACCACACTGGATAATACCAGATATAAACCAAGAAAAAAGGCCATAAAGCTCCTGCCCATAGAACTGCTTTCTAGGAGACATCATGGTAATTTCATCCACTTGTATGTGATTAAAAATAAAACCAATGTTAGTTTAACGTAAAAGCAGCCTAGTTATATGGTCAACAACAGCTAGTTTCCTTAGAAATATTAGATTACTTGATTTCTAGATTATTTTAGTCTTGTTGCTTTCATATTAATAAAAACAACATTAAGAAATATGACATTTATATAAATATTTATATAAATATAGAATTAGAATTTAAATATGATTTACATATTTACATTGTGGTTCCACATACATGTGGTGTAAGGGGGGGGGGGGGGTTGAAAGAATGACTGATGGGTAATCTTGCCTGTCAAATTATGGCGGTTTTTCACTACATGATTCATGGTTTTCATTGAACTGTGTATTTTTGGAATGCTTAATACAGTCCACGTTACTGAGGACTAGTCAGTACTCACCCTCAGTCTTTGTTATATGTTGCACTTGTCACAATCTCTCAATGTCTGTTCTGAGGATAAATAGTTTTCACCTGGATCTGGCTCTATGTGTTCAGTCTTCTCTTTTCGGTGCTATTATAGTGATGTTAATCTGCTCAGTGCCATGAATCTGGACTTCCTCATTCATTCTGAAGGCAGAGCTCTGTTCTCTTGTGTTTCAGTTTGTGTTTTTCTTAACATTTACTCAAATACGAGCTGATTTCCACAAGTGAATTATTTTCTTTCAAAAGCAGGAGTAACATTTTATCACATAACAGTCATGTAGTGGGCAGAATTTGAAGAAAATACAAAAAAAAGAAAACTATGTTGTTGGACGTACACTGATGAGTGCTGCGTGAGTCTGGATCAGTCATATGGCAGTGAAGTAAAACTGTTTTACTCTGGAAGTCTGTGTCACTGGAAGTGGCTCTCGCTCATCCAAACCAAGTGTTTATGAAACTCTATTGCAAGGAACCACAGCACTCTGGCGCCTGAGTCGTGCACATATAGCCTGGAAACAACCACAGTGTTACAACACACCTGGAGCTCAGCCCAGGGACAGACAGAATGAGAAACAGACAGACAGACAGCATGGGATGGATGAGCCCATAACCTCAGAGCCTGTGACAGCGTCCCAGCTCTTTCACTGGAGCACCGTGTGGCTGCAGCCTTTAAATGAAGCCTACAGATGGGTTCATTACGGGCTCCACACTTCCGACTGTCACCGTGTCTATAGATCACATCCAGATGTTGTCATGTGCTCTTCATATCCACTCCAGGGTTCAGTGTATGACGGTTTGTGACATATAGTGATTAAGTTGGAGATTAAAACTGACGATAAAAATTAACTTCCATCTCTTATGGTGGCCACAAAAAAACAAACAAAAAAAAAACCTAAACAGGGTCAGTGTTTGTTTTGTCCAGCAGCAAATGAACATCATCTGGATGGATGATCCTGCATTTGCAACATGGTTAAGACCAGTTTATGGTAATAAGTATGAGGCTCTGTGTACTTTTTGCTATTTTGTGAACAGTGTTGTGCAAGTTCTTCCAAACTGTAATCCATTACAGATTACTTGTTACTGTTATTTAAAAGGAATTCCTTACCTTACAATATTACTGTCTCAGAATTGTAATGCGTTACATGACTCCTGTATTACTTTTGAGTTACAGACTATTGTTATAAATGGCGCGCATGCAGTACAACACCCCTCCCTGAATACAAGACATAGGAGAGCCCTTGGGACGCATAAATTTGCACCCAAAGTACATATAGACAGATAGCTCAGTAAGTAACGCTATGGTCTGCGATATTCGAATCGCAGCAGGAACACTTGCATTTTTTTCAACATTTACATGTTCAAACAGGGGGCGGGGCCGAGGACGTCGGTAGATAAATCCACAGTTGATAAAGACTTCTAACTAGTCATAGAAACATTAGCTTACCTTGTCATTGCTGATCACAGGGTCATACTAACCAGCTTTTGTAAAGCAGGGTTAGGGTTAGTAATGAATATACATACATGTGGAAAACGTACTGTTTTCTGCCGTCTTCACCCACTGGCTGAACACCAACAAGAAATAGAACTGTACTGACGCATTTTTTATTCCTTAAGGTCTCGCAGTCTTGGTGGGTTTTTTTTTTGTTTTTTTATTTGATCAATTAAATTATGGGCAAAGAGTGTGTTGTAATGCGAGCACTATTGAACATGTACCGAGTAAAATACTACTGAAAATTGATTAGCAATGCCTTACACAACTGCTTTACTCTGTTACTGTAATGCATTACTTTTGTAACGTGTTACTCCCAACACTGAATGTGAATGTAAAATCTTATATTTAATCAAAGTAGTCTTAAAAGATCTTAAATTAGGCTTCCTTAAGCTTGAAGATACCCTGTGAAAGTCGCTAACTATAAAAAAGAAAATTATAATTCTGTACGGAGACACAACAAAGTGGACTCATTGTAACAAAAACACAATGATTCTGTTTTGTGTGATTATGCACTAATAAAAGCACAATTCTGAATATTACTGCAATTAGAACCCCTTAAGTCTCCTCTAAATCATAGTCATAGTCAACACTAAAACTATTTAAAGTGTAGATGTTGCCTTTCTAGCCCTGAACTGAACTGGTGACACATCCAGGGTGAACCCCGCCTTCGCCCAAAACATAGCTGGGGTAGACTCCACCACCCCCCTGACCCTCTAAAGCAGAGGTGTCAAACTCATTTTAGTTCAGGGGCCACATTCAGCCCACTATGGTCTAAAGTGGGACGGACCAGTCAAAAAACAGTGAAAAGATTTTTTTTTTTTTTTTTTTTGGGAGGGGCGCATATGATGAGCGAGTAGGATGCAGTCTCCTCCAGCTCCTGCAGATTGTAAGTTTAAAACTTCATGTTGACAAAACCACAAGGCAGAATTTAAAGAAAACACTTATATAATAAAAAAAACATTGTGGGGAGGAAGAAAGTCTTGGAAAATGCCTAAAAAACCAAATACCAAGCCCGACTCAAACAAAGATGCAGGCCAAAAACAAGCCTCAGGTTCAAGTATGGAAGCAAGTGCCGGAGATGTGGTCACAGTGGTAACTTCCATTCATACTGAACTGGCCTGCGTTAAGGCAGAAATCTGCCTCAAAATCAAGACTGAAATCTCAAAGGTTACCATGACCTTGCGAGAGGAGATTACAGTGCTAAAAACCAAAAATGACACCGCGATATCAGCGCTAAAAGCCCAGTTGGAAACGCAGAACCAAATGTTGACAGAATTAGCTTGGCTAGCAGCACCTCGGACATGATTCAGGAACTGGAGGAAAACGTCAGGAAACTCTCTGGACAAGTTGAAACTCTCTTAGAACAGTGCCTGGACCTGGAAGGCTGTTCCAACTGCCAGAACTAAAGAGTGACAGGAATTAAGGAAGGGAGCGAGAATGGTCAAAAAATTAGAGAATTTGTTGCTCAGATGCTGAAGGAGGCACCAAGCCACGTTCACCCCAGCTAGGCAGATACTACACAACAAACCCGGTGTCTGATTCATTCTGAGCAGAGTGTTAGGGACTGTGGACTTTTCACTTTGAGCCACCTATTAATTATAATTTCACTGTTACCCTGATATTAGTTAATAGATTTCAGGTAACTGAATGTAATATATAAACATTTAAGGGGGATTGTATCATCTAATGAGCAAGACTATCTTCCCCAACAGATAGGTTATACGTTATAGGATTATTGGTTACTGGTTTTGGTTTATCCACATGACTGTAGAACTACACATTTGAAGGATAGGATGTTATGGATCAAGAAAGGAGTGATTTGTAGGTGCCGGACAGCTGGGACGGATGGCTGGTCCCACACCCAGCTGTCTGTCTCTGGGGGGGTTAAAAGGAAGTTTTTGGTTTGTCTGCTAATTTTTGGGAAGAGGGGCGGGATGGGGGGAGTGGGGAGGATGGGAGAGCCACTTAGATTACAGCATATGGGGCTGAATGACTCTGCAACAATTACAATTGGAGAATAATATGTTACCATGGCCGCAGCGAATAATGAAGCAGGGAGGCACAGAGGGGCAGGAGGAAATGTAACTTTCTGTTCATAGAATGTGAATGGAATTAGCGAACCAGTAAAAGGGGTAAAGCATTGTCTGATCTGAGGGAGTTACAGGCAGACGTGATCTTTTTACAAGAGACACATCTAAAAATGAAGCACATGGCAAAATTAGAGCAAAATGGACATATCAGGTAGATCACGCCAGAGTCTCAATGAAGGCAAGAAGGAATAGGAATAATAATCTGGAAAAATGTCCCATTTTTCCATAAGTCTACTACTACATACAAAGTGGGGACATATACTTTGGTCACAGAGGGGATACAGTCCACACTTATTACGCAGCTAAATGTGTATGGACCAAAACGGGATGAGTCAGAATTTTTTTGAAAAATTTTCAGACTCATTCCAGACATGTCTATTACAGACCTAATTAATCACTGGAGGCAATTTCAATCTGGTCCTGGATACTTACATACAGAGGTCATCAATTCGGAGAGTCTCGCCATCCAACTCTTCAAAATTTCTTCAATCTTACACTTCATCTTACACTCATTCCACTGTCGAGTTCATAATGTATATAGGAGAACATATTTTTTCCTGTTGGATGGAAAACTGTTATCTGGAGTAGACAAGGTCAAATACCACAACATTCTCATCTCTGACCACTGCTCTGTCTCTGTTACGCTGAGGCTGCTTGAAGTGAAAAAGAACTACAAGCCTTGGAGATTTGACCTCCAACTGTTGACAAGGAAACAGTTTTGTGAATATTTGGAGACTCAGAGTTGTTTTTTGAGACGAATGATAAAGATGATATTTCTCCAACTTTATTATGGGAGACATTCAAGGCATACCTGAGAGGGTGTGTTATCTCCTCTCAGTCCTCAGAGAAAAAAATACAACAGCATCGAAAAAGCACAGTTACAGATACAGAAATTGGATGCGGAAAATGCCACTCACCCATCTGAGTTGTATAATAAAATCTCAGCCCTCAAATACCTGCTCAACACCATGTCGGAAAACATTTCTAAAGCCTTTATATACACTAAACAGACTTTTTTCGAATTTGGAGACAAACCACGCAAACTGCTGGCAAGGCAACTGTGGAAAAGAAGAAGTGATAGGACCATCAGCACAGTGAAATCAGACTCAGGCTCTTCTGTCACATCACATGATGACATTAATGACACGTTTCACCAGTTCTATGAAAAATTATGCACTTCTCAAGCCCAAACACCTGAAACCATGGAACGCTTTTTGAAATCCAACAAAATATCGTTGTACCCTGATGACATTTTGTTGTACATAACGAGACCACAGACTTCTATGCCTGACAGTTGAATCATTCAGCTCTTTCTCAGGATACAGGATCAATTGGGGGAAAAGTGAATTAATGCCAGTGTGTTGCAAGGACCCAGACAGACTAACACAGATTCCATTGAAACTAGCATCAGAAAAATGTCTGTATGTAACACACTAGAGTTTTGGAAGAAATCCAGAAGCAGTGTCTCAAGAAAAATAGTTGCAATTTTTACAATATTATTCCTCAGCTTCTCATTTATATATGTGCATTACACACAATGTTACATAAACATTTGGTAACAGGCAGAATATTGTTAAAATTTTGGAGTTCGGAATTTGGAACTAAAATAAGAACAATTTTTACAATATTATGTCTCAGCACGACTTACAGAGCACAGTGGATCTACATATTGTATGTACAAAACATTTAGTAACAGACATCATATTGTTAAAATTCCACTTCAGACATTTCATGTTCATAGTTGTTCAGATTATTTACATTTTTGTAATTTTCCTTTTTTTTAACACTAAAACAAAGAGAAAAATTTGGAATTGTCATTATTTAAAGCTTATTATGATAGTATTTTAATGGTTTGACCCACTTGAGATGCATGTGGAACCTGAACTAAAAAAATGTTCACTGTTAATATCTTCAGTGTAATTTTTACATTTTACAAATTCATCCTATGGGCCGGATTGGACCATTTGGCGGACCAGTTTTGGCCCACGGGCCGTATGTTTGACACCTGTTCAGAAGATGAATGAATGAATGAATGTTGCCTTTCTTACTGTAAAAGTGAGGCCCTCTCAGTAGCAACCACAGCCAGCAGCCTTCAACCCACCGTGTACAAGGGGAATGAGGTATAAATCTAATGTTCTCAAATATGTACTTTCTGTTGGAGAACACTGTGTCTGCCAAAAGGAAAATACAGTATATTCAGCTGAGTTGGACAGGAGAAATGATCAGTGATGAATGTTTTACATTAGACTAATAAAGCGGACTGGAGAATCCACTCTGGATCAATAGTGCTGGGCATTTTGCCAAACCATGTCATTAACCGCATATTAATTCTGGCAGCAGCTGCTGGGCCACATTCTGATCGAGGCGGTTTCTAGAGGAGTGTTTACCAAAACAAGCCTTTCAGCTCCGCTTTAGTGGTTTCACAGAACTACCCAGTGACGTAGGAAATTTCAGCATGTTACCGACTTTATGTGCGCATGTAGAAATGTGAGGTCACGTCAGCGTTGTATGTGTACTTTCTCACCAGAGTGGACTGTGTGTGGAGTGGTCCTGCAATGGATCAAAATCACAATCTCTCTGTGGCGTCAAACCATGGGTGTGGAAAGTGAGAAACTGGGGGGAAAAAAACTTTAATGTAAAGACCATATAGTCACTGGAAGTCAAATTTAGTACAAAAGTATAGATGAGTCTCCTGTTAGATGTGTCAGCAACACAATCTGTCTCTTCCTTCACCAACAATATCTCCTTTTTCTCAGTCCAAATATAAGACATGTGTCAAAATGTTCCTCCCCTAATTGACCCCTAATCACATTTGCTGAACACACAGATGTCTGGGGGGGCCTGTGGGTCTTATCTCTCCGGAGAGTGTCATGTTTTCTCAGTGCTGAAATGGCCTCAGTGCATCATACTGTTTTCACTGATATTTTAACGAGCCTGTTCTTTTCCCCTTTTCTGTTTTAATACTTCCTCAGGTTTGTGTTGAAACTTTAAGGTAGATGCTGTGGAAATAAAAGAGCACATAGAAAAATAAAGAATATAGCATCATTTATCATTTAATGAAAAAATATTAGGGACTATATGACCGTTGTGTGAAGACGGAAGAGGCGAGAGTTCATGCTGTTACTTATTATTGGCTGATTAAGACATATGATCACCTCTGACCTCCACCAAATCTGAACCACATGTGTCCAAAAGACAACACTAATAAAACTCTGATGAGCTTTCATATGACCCCTTATTTGTCTGAAAGATAATCAGTTAAAGTTGTTAAAAAAAAAGACCTGCCTGTCGCGTTTTCTCTTCTTCCTTGCTGATACAATCTTGTACCGTCTATGTCATAGAAAGCACGAAAAATAAAATGCA
>JAPQRQ010000005.1:48796411-48807424 GCA_037367365.1 Apogon talboti
CACCAGTAAAACCCATGGAGTTGGATCAATGACAGTGGATGGACACACTGGGTTTATGTTCAGTTAATGATATATTCATTTTCTTTACTTTTTTCTTTACTTTTCTCTGTTTCTGATACAATAACCCTCAACTTTAATCTGAGCTTTAATGAACATCTACATGATCAGCAAATTAAATATAGGAAAATATTAGATTTTCAGTGAAAAAAAAACAAAATAGAGAAGATAGTATTACAATAAATGGTATTAAATCACTTCAGAAAGGTTAAACACAGAGAACAATTAATTTGAGACCTACCACATAAGTAGTGCTGTCTCTTTATGGGTTAAACAGACTTAGTTTAGGTTGTGTTTTATCCACTTGTTAAACACAAAAACTTGAAAAAACCCAGATCTTCTCTAATATGTGCTTTTGTTTTTGCACTTCTTTTGCTAAAACCCTGATCCTATCATAGAGTTAGGGTTAGATTTAGACTTTTAGAGGAAGACCCAAAGTGACGGTTTGTCAGTAGTGCAACGGGAATTGCTTTCTCACAGTTAATCAGTGGCTTTGAGTTCCGTTGTGTGGACTCTACCAGATTTCTACTAATTACAGGCCAGAGGGGGGTAAAGATTGCACCAAACAGCTTAAAACACATCAGAGAGAAGACCGTCTCCACTCTTCAAAGCCTGGTGAATACTCGGCACCAGAAAAATAAGCTATATTAAGGGAAATATAAGCCGACTAATGGCGGACAGACTTCTTCCATATGTGCCTTATAAAATAATAATAATGCATTAGATTTCTTTTCAAGGCACCCAAAGCGCTTTACATTGTTGATGCATTATTCTTTCGCTTCTTATGCTCTGATCATCCTGTGACAATCATACCCTAATGTCTAGTTAAAGGCTCAATGTGCCATACCTCTCTAGCGTCATAACTGCCTCACAGCATAATGTCATTTAGAGGAAATATGATTTCTGCATACCCTGTCCGATCTGTTCAGAGTTCATTAGTGTTCATACTGATTTAGGCTAATCACAGATGTTTTTTTTGAGGTGGGTGAGAATAGAATAGAATAGAATAGAATAGAATAGAATAGAATAGAATAGAATAGAATAGAATAGAATAGAATAGCCTTTAATGTCAATGTGTGTACAATGAAATTAGGAGTGCTACTCCAGTCAGTGCAACAATATTAACAAAACACCAATACTTCAGAAAATAAGAATACAGCAAATATTAAATTACAAAAACCAAAAATAAGATAAGATAATAGAATATAAATTTTACAATTTTACAAAGTAACATAAGAATGGAGCTAAATAGAATAAAAAATAAAAAACAAAAAAATGGACAAAATGAATATGAATAGACGCAAATTTACAGTATTAACAGTATGTGACAGTATGTATATCTATAAACGATATTATCAGTATTAACAGTATGTATTGCCTATGAAAACAGTATAAGGGGATACATTGAGGGATGTGGTTGAACAGGAAGAAAACACCAGAGTTGTTGCTTTACTTCAGACATGATTTGATGTGATTTGCATAAACCTAGCAGCTCCCTTAAATGTGATATTTCCATTTCCGTAGCAGCTTATATATTTAGTCTTAGTTAGACATATGGATCATGGAAACATGCTGATCCATACTGAAACATAAATGCACCTTATGAGTGGATACCTGTGGTACAATGGAAGAGGAAGTACACTGTGAGCTACTGAAGAAACATGGCGGTACAACATGGTGGACGCTATGGAGCCAAACCACTCCCTTTGTAGATGTGAAAGGCTCCTTCTAAAATAACAGAAAACAAAATGGTTCCTATTTTCATGTGACTAGAAGTTTAAAAAAAGGGTTACGATGATATATTTTTTCCTGCAACTGGATCCTCCTGCACCTCTCACCCACTGAACCATTCACGTGCTTCGTGCAGGAAGTAACCACAATGTACACAGAATGGTGTGACACTTCCCTCACACTCCCTACCCCTCTAACTATTCTTTGCAGCCCCCACCCCCCTATTTTCAGTGTCTCCAGTCTCATATGCACATTGTCAGTGCACACACAGGTCAAGTAGACGGTTGGAAATCCAAGCTATTGATGGTTACCTTGGGAAATGCCAGAGTTCAGGCAGAATAGACAGAGCCATTTCTTCCCACACCTGCTGCTTTGTGTCACTTTATCCCAGAACATCCTCTCTGGTCACATTATCCCAGCCTTCCCAGAAAAGTGTAGGATAATTGGTGGGATGACCGCCAGTTGGTCCAAAAATCACATGGAATGTATAATAAATGAAACAAATGTATTTCCTGGTATATAATGGATTCATTTTAAGGTACCAAATGAAATAGACTGACCTATATTCAAATACTGTTGGTGGTGCTATAAACTGTGCTATCAGATGTTCTATACAGGAAATATTACATTTACACTTTGTTATAGTACAATTTATATGAAAAAGAAATCTCTTTCCCTCTCTCAGCTTTCCCCCATTAGGATACACTAGTAACCAGAGCACCCAGTGGATCCACTGACACCGGACACCACTGAGGAGAATTGACTCTTTTCTTGGAGCCACGGGAAACACAGGACGCAATCTAGGCCTCTCACAGTCGGCACGCTATCCAGCAACCAGGTCCAAAGCTTGGATTACCACCTTACCCTCTTCCCTTTGTGCATGTTTCCATTCAGAGGAGAAAAAGATAACTGGAGCTGCTTTAGGCCCAGAGGTGAGATTAACGGCTTTTAGGCCCCAAAGTGGCCTGTTGTGATCGCCATCAGTGTCTGTGAATAAGACAGGAAGGAGCTTGAAACCTTAATTGTTCTAAAATATTTTCAAGCAGACTTTGTTCCTCAATGATTTCCTGTGTTCTTATGTAAGGACAAATGCTCGTTTGCATGCACATGTGTGTGGAGTGTGGACGGTTGTATGCGGATGTTTTGGTAATGGGCCTGGGAAACAACCGAAGTCAGAATGATCCAGTTTTTCTCAGAGCATAAATTTCTGACATAATTAAACACTTCACAGAACATCACCGAAGATGCGACTGATGGCAGGAGTGTGTTTCATCTATCCCTATACAGAATGGCGACGAATGGCCAAATAAATAGAGGGTATCAGCTTTCCACAAGCCCACTAATTAAATGAGGCTTTTTTTAGCATCACGCTGGTTTGAATGGTATCAGTGTGGGTCAGATAAAGCTACAGCGTGCTTTGTGCAGCATGTCGACATCCTAAAGTCAAGATATATGCTCAAAAAAATGACAACTTATGAGTCTAAAATACCCAGTCTTTGAATTTTAATCAAATTTGTTTCCAGGAAAAATATTTGCCCAATCAATCGCTTCCCTAAGAGAGAAAGACAAACAATCTCCACAGCATGGCTCATTAGACAAAATGGGCACACGCCTTGATATTTCGATACCCAGTGAGCCAGCTTACCCCAGTATATCCAGTGGCACAGAAAACGGTGCTGTTTACTGCCATGGAAAGACGCTATCATTAACACAACATAATAACTGTAGGCACCAAAATGCAATCAGGGAGACAGTGGCTTCAGGCTGATTATATACAAAACAGTGATTAGATTGTTACAGAAATGTTGAAATAACAGGGATACAGCATGCGCCTGAAGATCCATTTTACCCGTCTTAAACTAAAGCACACACACACACACACACACACACACACACGCACACGTATTAGTAAAAAATTGCAGGACTGGAAAGAAGCATTAATAGATTTTATAAAAAGGAAATATGTTTGAGCGAAGAGGGCAGAGCAGCGGTGGAATGAAGGTCAGATAGCACCTGTTTTACATCAGCAGCTAACAGCAGGGATATGAATCAAACCATCTGGGCACGGCACATTCATACAGCTTTATAGATGTGTGTGTGTGAAAGAAAAGCATCGGCAGATACACGAGAACATCAGGAAAAAAGGTGCAGAAATGAAAAGGTCATTTCCATTTCTGTGACGATACTTTCAGTGTATAGAACCTCTGAAGGAAGTGGATGATAATTATGTTTTTCCTAATTCAAGATCTAACAGAGTTAACTGGGTGAAACCTGTTATCCTTGCATATTGTACCAGTAATAAAACATGCATTTATAGTGAATAGTGTGAATGTATATTGTAAAGGTCCTGAACTGAATCTAGATGATCTTGGATACTTGTACTGGGTCAGAACTGCTCAAAAAGCTCAGGTCAACCTGCTTGAATCCCAGCATCCTTTAAGTCATGGGTTTGTTGTGTTCTCTTCACGGCTGTGATTTTGTCTTTGTGTCGCTGTAAAAAGAATTTAAAAAATAGGACCAAATGTAGTCAACAGCATATTTAAAGACATTAATTGGCATTTATCTGACCTTTAAAGGTCACTCAAGGTCAAAGGTCATGGCACCAAATGAAAGCCCATATGTGACGTCCTATCTATTGCCAATAGCAATTATATCAATGTCTTCAACTGTTTTCAAGTTATAGCACTTTGAAATTTGTCCCATTATAAACCAATGGGGATTTTAAAAATTTCAAAAATTCATTAAAAATTCAAAGATCAATATATCCAAATTCTTGGAACAAACTTGGTAGACCTTACCCAAAAGATGTTCCACAACAAATAACAAGTCATTCTTCCCAACAGTGTCTTGAAAAATTGTTTACGGATGACAGACGGACGGACGACAACTGGTACCAATAGTCCATCGGACCCTTTGGGCCATTGGACTAAAACTAGATATATGAAGTCTTCTTCAGGTTATGGCTGAAATGTGATGTGATCTGGAACTAATGTTTAGTGGATATTATTATAGTACTTCTTATTTTTCTGTCACAGCTTTTTCCGATTATTGGATGAGAAGTGGATGACTTAACAACAGTGAAGAGTGTTATTAGTCTGTGTCTTGTATATCGTGTACAGTTTTATGCTCTGTATGGAACCAAGTATTGCTGTATTTTTACTCTGACTGACTGCTGTTGGTAAGACAAATTGTTCCTCAGAGTCATTGAAAATTTACTCTACTCTCTATATACATTTTTTTTTCGATGTTATGTAATACCGTAACATATTTTAGGTTGTAGCAAGAAACAGGAAATTACATCTCTGGTAAGGAGGGGGAAGGGAGAGTACAAATCAGACACACCTGAGAGCTGTGTGTGGTGGGAAATTCAAACAAAGGAGAGACTGGAAGGAGGTCGACAGAAGAAGTGAGAGTGGGAAAAAGAAAAGGAGGAAGACTTAAAGTAACATTAATGGAAGAATCTAAAAGTGGACTGGTGTGGATACAGGACCCAAGAAAGGAGAATTCGAATCCCTGGAGCAGGCGGACCTGTTCCTGCTCGGACTCTGCAGTTTCTCTCTCTCTGGATTGGAGGAACACCTGCCAACAGATAAGTCCCCTTTAAACCAAACTCTCCTGGCTTCACCCCTGTCTGACCTGAGAATATACAGGTCTCCCCCTCTCTCTTTCTCTCCCCCTACCCAACACACACACTCCTAACCTTTACCCTGACCGGAACTGCATCCATTCATAACCACCCACCCACCACCACACACACATTCATTCATACTCCCATGAACTGAACTGAATTTGAACTTATTTTGAGTCCAACACTACATAAAAAAACATGCGTGTGTATCAACTCAACAGATTCCACCTGCCACCGTCAAAACCCAACCACCCATTTCTGTACTCACGTCTCAAGTCCAACCATCAGTCATTTTACAATATACACAGAATCTACAAAGAAAATACATAGTACATCATAAATGACAGATTAATTCATTACTTATTCGAGTAGAAAACTACTTCTGTTGTGGATCACATCTCGAAATCTTTTTACAGACAAGCAAAAGTCACTAACATGGAAAAACAAAATCATCAGATCTAGATGACAATAGTTTTTTCAAGGTACAGTAGAGTCAAAGTCCCGACCCTTCTGGTTATGCCCCACGGGACCTTTTTATGGGAAAAATAATTAGATTACATTGCAGTAAATAAAGAAAGACAGAAAGACAGACAGACATAAGTTGTTTAGCAGTTTATAAGATAATTTTACAAGTCATGAAAGTCACAGTTTATTATCGTAAAACTGTTTAACTGTCAGGCTGTCAAAATATGTAAATAAAAAAACCACACGCCTAAGACTCATCAGGCAATGTCATGGTAACTGTGTCTCTCCAGTCTTCATGAGTAGCAGAAGATGAATCTACAGCTCCAACATGAACAGACTTATTTTCACATCTTTTAACACATTTTTAGATTGAGGTTAATGTGCCAAGCAGCAGCTGTTTTGGTGTTGGAGACACATGTGATGAGAGATGTAGTCCATTGAGCAGTGTAACACTAAACTAGATGTTATCTTACTATCTTTGTCACAAACATGACTTTCCTGGCTCATTAAAATAAACATCATATGTATAAATGATGGCACAACTCAAACAGGATCCAAAGTTATTTGTCCTGCTGTTAATCATTTTTCTGAAATTAGATCTCATTGGGCAGGACTTCAACTCAAAATATCAAATTCAAAGAATTCATGAGAAATTTTACTTCAAACTGACACCATTTTATAAAACATTCACTTCTCAGATTCCTTCTAGTGTTGTATTCATGAATACATTATATTAATTTTAAATGTACATAAAGATATGTGTAGATGCAATAACACTTAGGTATATATCTTGAAAAACCTAGCCAACCAGCAATTGTGTCATGTTTTCAAATTCATCTTGTCGAGATGTGTAAGATTTTACACAAAACTGTAAACCAGTGGGTTTTTTTGTTTTGTGTTTTTTATTTGTTTGTTTGTTTGTTTTTTATTTGTACACATGTTGCCAATTTTTGAGTCTACCTTGCTGGTGTTGGTGGTTGTTTCTCCACTGCATAACAGTACAATACAGAACAATCATAAAGCTCTTATTCCTTATGGAAGAGACAGTTATATAGTTAAGTCCCCTGAATATAGAAATACAGTATATATCTAAATCTGGACAGGAGCAGAATGTATGTATCATTGTTGTATGGATACTCAGAACAATTGGGTGATTACACAATACAAGAATATCTCAGAAGATATAAGATAAGATTGTGATTATAAGATATAAGATTGTATTGTGTAATTTTGTCTTGTGTCAAATGAGGAGTATATTGTCTACTAAAACACAATCTTCTTTATCAGAATAACACTCCAGATTCCCTCCGTACCTCTTGGAATCCATGCATATTAAAACAAACGTGTGTTTTCTTCGATTTTTCCATGAAATGCAGCTTTATTTGGACTCTTTCCAATCAGTCTTACCTAAGTGATCACTGTAATGAAGGCTCTCTTTTTGCCTAATATGAATTTATTCATTGTTGTTGTCTACATGTTAAAGCCATATAAACCTATTTTGGTTTCATAGTTTACTACAAACACAAGATAAAGGATGGGTAAGGGACAAAAAAAGTGCACACGAGCAGCCTGTGTATGTGTGTGCCAGAGGGCTACCTAGGCATTAGTGCTTGGCCAAACAATGCTTCAGGTTTCTTGTTGTGTCATCCAATCTACTGTATGCTATTTTAGGTAATCCCGTCTTACATTATCACCCCAGGCCTTCCATATGTAACACCTGTTGTTTACCTCTAAGTCATCGGGACACAAACAGCCTCTGCAAACACCGTCCGCCGTTCTCTGGGGGAATCTCCAGAAAGCTCACGTAGGCTAATATCTGTCCTTCCTCCTCCTGAGCATTTCTTTACTTTGGACACCACCACCAGCACAACAGCTGTGTAGTGGAGTGGACGTCCTCAGGAGTAATTGCACTGTAGACGTGTGGTTTTGTGGGGGAGTGGGGGGAGGGGTTAAAGAGCTGTAGGGCAGATGCAAAGTAACCACGGGAACAGAGGAGACAGAGACAGAAAGACCATGTGTAACCTGACACCAACCACCGCTATTATACAGAGCATCACCAGCTCCACATCTGCCCTATATATAGCATATAGGCTGCTTTCAGTTTCGGTTTCCATTGTCTGTCTCATGTATTTGTGAGATTTTCACTCCTCTTTTCTCTGTAACCTCTGCCTTTCTGCCTCCTCCTCCTTTTAGTTTTGTATAAAAAATCATACTCAGACTATATACGTACCTAGAAATGACTGTGAGTAGTATTTTAGTCACACTTTTAAGAGTGCTCTTATTAAGGAATTAAAAATGGTTGCTAATTAGGTTATTAAACACTTTATAAGTCAGTAATAAACACAAAGAAGTTCAAGCAGTTTTAATACGTCACTTCAGGCTCACTATTTGGCAAAGTTGATGCTCGTAATTAATTGTTATTAATCAGTCAACATCTTAATCCATTCACTAATCAGTTACTAGTTTTTAAAACTGGTTAAAAGACATTATCGAGAGAACATTGTTGTGAAGTGTAAAATAGGCTATATCACCATTTATGAATGAGATGCTAACATTTAAGATGCTAACAGAGTTCAGATGGTGTAAGAAACATCACAAAGCAGTCTTTTTTTATGAATCCACGGCGTATGTCAGGAAACAGCTGTAAGAAATAACTTAAAGTACAACTCTGGTTACTGCTTTCACAGCTATTATTATATTTAATACAAATGAAGAGGGTTCAGCATTTAGCACCACTAGCACAGGTTAACAGAATACAAACTGCTCAAATAGCCTTATTGCATTTTTTAAAAAAAGCTGTCTTAGGTCTAAATGTAAGACACTTGTCATTGTAATATAATACCAATTTAACATTTTACATTTTATACATCAGAACAATATGTCTAATTGCTAGCATGCTATTCACTACTGTAAAGCTAATATGTCTAGTTTAGTTAAAGCACAATGCAGTAGAATCCTGCAACCAAAATGCTCATGTAACTCAATTTATACCTACAAATATTAAGCACTGTATTAGCTCTTAATACAAGTACATTCATTGCCATTACACCAATTATAATTTTAAAAAAATTAAAAGCTTGTACTTGGCTAGAAAATATGGCATGCTAACAACTAACATGCTAATTGCTAGTTTACTCACTGTTTATCAAAGAACTTAACCTCTTTTTTTATATATCTTATCAATTCTCACTTATTCTCACAAAGTCACTAAAGATTCAGTTAAGACATTTGACTACTTGGGTACTTGTTAACTGAATTTGGATGATAAAACTAATAACCAGAGCTGAATATTGTGTATGACTACATTTTGAGTTCATGCTCTGATATAGCATGTTTCATGTATTTGTATGAGTCGATTTCATGACAAATTAAACTTCTTGAGCATTAAGATATGATAATGGTGATAATATATTAGCAACTCAATACATCAAATGAACCCGATAGGTGTAAATGCTGCAGATGGAGACAAAGGAAGCTTAGAAACCACTGAGATCTGATGTTTAATGATAAAAAGTAGAGACTAGTGGGCTTGTTTTAATTGTAAACCATTCAGAAATTATTTAGAAGGAATCCTTTATTATACAATGGTGCGATACCATTTAAGTTGACAGTCAGTAAAATGAGCTCAGTGATTTATTTTTTAACTTTTATTGTATAATGTTATCATTGTTCAGGCAGTACAACATAATAAGTATCTTAACGTAAGCGAAAACCACCTTGCACAAAGACAGTGAATCTGCTTCACACATATTAATACATCACCAAAGGAAAGAGACTAACATCAACAACTCCTAAATTCCACAAGATAATGAAGAAATCAAATAAAGTACAAAGGGAAATGCAGTTGAAAGTCTCCGCAAAACAGAGGAAGAATTGAACAAGCAAATAAGTGAGATATTTTATCTGAACTAGGACAAATACAACCAAAATATCAACAAAGTTAGGTCAGCAATAGGATTTCAAGACAGTGTGAGTAAAATGGAAATGCAATCTGAAACTGAGATAAAATTAGTCTGTCACTGCAGTTTTATCTCCTGCATGATACATGGATAACATTTTTAACATCACTTCTATAGTTGCAGGCTTTAATCTACTGCAGGGAAAGGATAAGTGGGCTATTCCTGAAAAAAAAAAATTAATAATAAGATCTCAGTGCTACAAAAACATGTCATGAAGACAATTTAATTCAGTCTACACGACAGGAACAATATATCAGATAAGTTTAGTATTTTACCATCATATCTGCCGGTAAACATCCGAGCCGACAGATTTTTCTCTCTCTTTATTTTTATATTTCAGCGTGACACTGGAGGAGCCCTGCAGACGGTTCCTTGTGGTTCCTCCATCTCTGAATCTGAGTGGGTGGCTGACTAACTGGTCGACTGGCATTCCTCCAGAGACATGAGGAATGACAAAAACTTAGAAAAACAAAGGCGCACCAAAACCCCAATTCACTTGCACAATAAAATCCTAATTAGCTACTGGCAATAATGATAATAAAAATATAGTCTAGACATGCTGTATTGAAGAAAAAGTGGGGATTTTATGAGAGCGTAATGCACAGTTTAAAAAGGCCTCCACTATATTGTCTGCAGTGCAAGTGACAGTTTATATTATCTTGTTTTATGAATAATAAAAGGAAAGCTTTCCCGTTTTCTTGTTTGCTGATGTAAGGGGAAAGTATGCTGGTGGGTGTGAGTGGAGTCTGGGTCAGACTCGCACGCTGGAAACAGAACAGTGTTTGATTAGCTTGCCTGCTGTTGCTTTATTGTTATTGAAGTGGCTGTTAATTTAAGATAACTATAATGAGGAGCCTGAACACAGAATAAAGCAGTGTATAATCTTCTACAGTCGTTTTGTGCTTGCATGCAGTATTTGATTAGAGACTGTTTTTTTGGGGTTTTTTCCCCCTCTGTAAACACATTTTAATCAGCAGGATGAGATGTATCTACCTTTCTACCTTCAGAAACCTGAGGTTCATTTACAGTTTTGGCTAGCTAACTGAAAAATGACTGCCTCTTTTAAAGACTCCCCACAAAGTGCCTCTGGTGAAGTCGTAAAGTTTTGTCGTCTTTAAAATACGACACATGTTCAAAGAAAAAGCTGACTGCAGGAGTAGTAGCAAGGAATAT
>JAPQRQ010000005.1:48822668-48833186 GCA_037367365.1 Apogon talboti
ATTCCTTAATGTTTGGTGACATATCAGGGCCATTTTTGATTACTTGGCATGAATTTAATACAGACAGGACCTTTAATATATGGTAGACGTACATCATTTTGTCTTGGTCATTTTAAAGCTAACTCACCAGCTGAAAAAGTGTGTTCACCCCTGGTTTAGATGATCTTCTAACACTCCATTTCTGAGGAAGGTCTTGATTCTTTTCAGGATGTGATGTTTATGCCTGTGGGCGGTGCTTAAGGCTCTCCTTTCTCTTGTATTGGAGGGGGTCTACTGCACACGCACCATTTATAACCAGGTTCTATTATGGTGAACAGATAACCTTGGGCACAAATTTTTGCTCCTCAAACAGGAAACACATGACTTGACTGTTCATTAAACAACTGAAAACATGTTTAAACTCCATTTGAATGCAGATTATACAGGGTACTCATGGGATGTATCATGTAGAGCTTGTTTATTTAAATATTCGTGTTTTTGTAAAATTATTTTAGGTGATTCATATCATCTTGTTTATGTGAGACAGGGGGGCAGCGTCCTAGCGCCCTCTATTGACTGCTTTCCAACTGTCTTCTTTTATTTTCTCTGGCTGTTTTTCCATTTGCTATTTCACTCAAGACAAAGGGATAGTTTCTTTTACATTTGAAATCTTTTACAATCGTTGTTTGCCGTGGTGATTGTTTTTGATTTCTAGTTTTCTTTTTGATGTGTTTTTGTCCTAACCTCTGTTGCCTCAAAGGCACATGTATATACCAAGTGGTTATGATCTGTGAGGCTCATGGGCTGAAGATTATATCTTTGATTTTAACCACTGCTTTGTTGTTGTTGTTATTATTATTGTGTCTAGGACTACTGTAGATGTTCTGTTTGTCTGTTTGTTTATCTCAGACAGAGGAAGTCTGTCAAGGAGCAGTGTCTCTTTAATCACCTCCCATTTTCAGACAGTGAGTCTATTAACTTGACCATAAACGTCTGATAACTCTTAGTAATTAGATAATTGTAATAATCAGATCTGATGCATTTACATGCACTTAAGAAATGCAATAATAGAAAAACCCTTGTTTAGACGCTCCAGTCCATTGTCAGATTTCTTTAGGAGAATGTACATACAGTACCTAGTGATGGTCGACTCAAACTTCCTGTTATTGTCTTCCGCTCACATTTGACTACGTAACTTCTGTTCTCTACCATTTTAATTGTGTTTACGCATGTGCAAATGTAAAAGAAAGAAATAAATCACATTAACCTGTATACATGCAGGAAGACATATTGGGGAGAAATTCAGGTGTGTTAATCTGATTCCTCATATTCAGATCACTGCTGTTATCTGATACAACAGATCAGATTATCTTGTTTACATGATCACATAAATAACCTGATAACTCCAGAAATCAAATAATGATCGGAGTATTAGTGTGAATGTAAACAGACTCAGTGTCATCTTTAATGCCTTCCACCTTGGCGTCTAAGGTCAGATCTCGAGCCTCATTATCATTGTTGTGTTGTCCTTGGGTGCTAAGATGTCCAAGTCCGGTTGGTTCTCTTCTGCAGCATCTTCCTGGGTTTCATCATCTCTTGTGTCCTCTGTCTCTTGGTTATCATCTCCCAGGACACTCTTTCTGATCTTTTCCTGTATAGCTTGAAGCTCAAGGCATGAGAGCCTTTTGTTTTTGACTATATCCTGCCTTACATTAGCAAACTTATTGTGGTCTAGGTCCAGTCAGTACTGGGGGTTTCTGCTGTGCAAGATCTTATAAGCAGCTTTAGTTGTTGATGTCTCTGATGGGTCTATGGAGGTGAGAGTATATCTCCATCACTTCTACATACAGTATTCAATGTCAGTCCTATTTTAATCTGGAGTTTGCTTGCATCCTATTGGTGTTCCCTGGAGGGATCCTGTGAGGTTTGTCCTCTTGGGTTCTTTGGAATGAGTTTGTTCCAGTAGCGCACTGGCTTTCTACTGGGGATCATAGCCTTTGTTTACCCATGCAACAAACAGTGTGGCATGAATTTCTATTAAATCGTGAATAAATATTCCTAGCCCCTTTAGCCACTGGTATAGCTGGGTTGACATACCTGTGTTGCCTGCTCTGTGCTACTTGGAGGAGGGGTTGAACCTCTACAGACCTTATTATTATTATTATTATTATTGTTATTATTATTATCATTATCATTATCATTATTATCATTATTATATATTTTCCAAGTAACCTGGTGAAAGTATGAAAATGTGGTGAAAGTGTGAAAATATGTAAAGTTGTAAAGCTGTGACTGTCTAATTTAGTGAAATAAAAAAAAACAACCATCACCTGCTGTTGTGCTGTGATTAATTCCCTTAGTGGGAGGAGTGAGTGTTATCTGGCATAATTACGCTACCACTAATTGGTAGTTCAGCAGGGGATGCATTCAGCTGACTGGCAGGATGAAAGAGCCTGCTGCACCTACACGCTGTGGGCAACCCACGTACAGAAAAACAACACTACAAGGCTACGTAATGTGCATGTCCATGTATGGGTTCCATTAGAGGGTCTTATGTGTTTCATGAACCTCTTATGTTTTCTTACGCAGAAAACGTGTGTGTGGATTACGGGTGGGATTATGGTGAAGTCTGTGGGAATGGAAAATGTAAACACATGTCCCTAAACGCACTGAATCAGCGTGGCTCTATGTGTGCGCGCACGTGCGTTCTTGCGCGCGTGCGTGCGTGTATGAGATACGTATACAGCGGAGCGTTTCTCTCCTCTCGCATCACCAGCACGCGGGATTAATCGCTCTTTCTCCATCACTGAGGCGTAGGAGGAGTCCGTCCAACCTGTGGAGCGTCTGTCCGTCTGTCTGTCTGTCTGTCTGTCCCCCCCCACCCTCCACCCCCTGTCTTGTCCATGTCCGTTCGGAAGACACTACCTTTACAGTAGTTGTAGTTTGGAGACAATAAACCCGTTTGACTCGCTCTGTCCGCTGACATCCCAGAATACTCATCACATTCTCGCCTAAAAGGAAGTTGAAGCAAACAGGTGGGTAAAGCCCTGTCTCTTTCTGTCCATGTTTTCATTTTCTTTAATATAAAATTAGATATATTTAAATTGATTTTTGCCGGGTAATCTCCAGTGCAGAAAGCTAATAGGTCATTTATTTATTTTAATTTAGATTAATAGTAAATCTCAGTTCGGATGCGACCCATTCCTACAGGTGTAATTGTCATCCGCCTTTACCGGAGGGTGTTTATCAGGTGCGCACACACATACTGCCTTTCAGACGCTGATGTTGGCTTTGTAAAACTGGAAATAAGAAAAGTAGGGCGGCGGCGTGTTTTTTCAGCCTTTGTCAGACGTTTTGTCAACGCGGAGCGCCTCTTTATCCCTCAGCCCAGGATAGTGACAGTTCTCCCCTGTCTCCCTCTGTGTGTGTGTGTGCTGTTGTGTCATTTGGGAGCCAATCCAACAGCCATGGACGCCTTCAGAAAGGGTCTCTCCATAGCCAAGGATGGAGTCGTGGCAGCGGCGGAGAAAACCAAGCAGGGAGTGACTGGAGCCGCCGAGATGACGAAAGATGGGGTTATGTTTGTAGGTGGGTGATGGGAAATAATCTGATTAATGAACACTGGCACCTTCTACAACAGGAGGCTGGTTACTGACAATATTATTATTATTGTTATTATTATTATTATTATTATTATTATTGGCTCATCCTTGTTATGCCATATGCTTTTGTGTCCCTATGCTTTACTCATTCATATTTTCCAGATGTATATCAGCCAGACATCAGTATCAGCCAATATTTGCTAATATTGGCATATAAAATGTCTTTTCACCATTAGCTGTCATGTTACACTAAAGGTTTCTTCATTCATTCTGTGTGTTTGTATCTGTTCATTCAAAGATAATGCGCCGATGGAATGAAAGATCGTAAAATAGTAACTATTTTTAGATTTATAATGAAGATTTCTTAGTTGGTGGGAGGGATGTGTTCAATAACATCATGTCACTGCATGGTAAATAATAGAAAAAAGTCAAAATATTCTTTTATTTTGTCTGTGACCCCTATTCATACAGTACAATCAAATCAGCTAAAACTATAGTCATGTGTTTACTGTATATCAACACTTTTGGTCTGTAGTTTCTTGCCTTCTGAAAAAGACTACAATTCCATTGAGACCATTGTCAGGAAGTGAACATTCATGTGCCATTCCTATCATTTTTTATTCAATTATTTTTCAAGTTTTTCAAGCATTAACCTTTCAACATTGTCCAAAAATGTATTTGATCATCCATGAAGTAAAGTTTTGTTTATCCATAGAAGACTCTTTAATTATCAGTCGCTTTGGCTCTACTGTTTCCACCCTGTCATGACCTGTTAGGGTGGAGGATCTGTAGAACAGGGAGGAACATTACATCTGTGTTATTTTAGAATTTTTAATAATATTTTTTCCACATGAGCTTGATCAACATGTATTTTATACAGGTTAAACATGTAATTATAAAACATTTAATTTTTTCTACCTTCTATGAAGTCAAAAGGTTACCAAGTCAAAGAAGTCACCGTGTGTTTTACATGCTGACTGAATGTCATTGCATTTCTTTCCAGGTACCAAAACAAAGGATGGAGTCACAACAGGTAAAAATAATGAACAATGGGCATGAATTGTTTAGACATTATAACTTCAGGGTATGAAGGTATCAGCATTTTCACTGAACAGGAGTTTAGGACAAACCTTTACAACCCAAACAAAGTTAACAAGTACTTTACAGACAACTAGGATTAACCTGTTAAAGATAAAAGACATAAACGCATTGATATAAGTCACAGATAACCCACAGTGAATTGTTAGAACAGTAAAGGACAGGTGAAACTCAGCAAGAGTCCCCACAGGTATATTACATGACACTACAGGTAAAACCAGTTTCTGCAGGAAGTTCTGTGTACATATAAGCAGCAGAGAATGACTTCAGAAGCTCTAAATCAGGGATGTCAAACATACAGCCCGTGGGCCAAAACTGGTCCACCAAAGGGTCCAATCCGGCCCATGGGATAGAACTCATTTAGTTTAGGGGCCACATACAGCACAATGTGATCTCATGTTAAATAATATCATAATAATCTACAAATAATGTTAACTCTAAATGTTCATCTTGGTTTAATAAAAAAAGTTAAATTACATTATGAAATTATTTACATTTGCAAACCGTCCTTTCACAATAAAATGTGAATAACCTGAACAAATATGAACCTGAAATGTCTTAAGAAAAACAAGTACAATTTTAATATTATACATCAGTTTATCATTTACACATGTACATTACAACTTACATTAGAATTACAAATACACAAAACATTTAGTAACAGGCAAAATATTAGTAAAATTGCATTTATTTCTCTTAAGACATTTCATGTTGTTCATTTTTGTTCAGGTTATTCACATTTTTTGTAGAAGGGTAGTTTGTTAATGTAAATATTTTCATGTAATTTTACTTTTTTACACTAAAATAAAGAGAAGATTTGTGGTTGTCATTATTTATAGGTTATTATGATAGTATTTTACTGGTCTGACCCACTTGAGATGTAATTGATCTGTATGTGGAACCTAAATTAAAATGATTTTTACACCACTGATTGTTAATATGTTTAGTGTAATTTTTGGATTTCACAAATTCATCCCATGGGCCGGATTGGACCCTTTGGTGGGCTGGATTTGGCCCCCGGGCCGCATGTTTGACACCTGTGCTCTAAACAGTTCTGGAAATGAATGAATGATTGATAAAAAATATCCTTACTCTTTATTTATATTAGGGAGGTGTCTTGTCCCTCAGCTCAGTAGGAGTGGAGGAGGATAGTGAAACTGTGTCATCAAACAAGTGTGATACAACCCCAGATTTTTAAAAAAATGTATGTATTTATTTATTTATTTATTTATTTTTTACAAGGCCTGTGAGCTACTTAAATGTATTTTTCCCATCAGTGATACTCAGGAGAGAAGTCACAAAGGGCAGCCCATCTCAAATTACACATCCTCCCATTCACTGTGGAACTAAAGCTCTAAAATCTCACAGGTATTGAGGCTCTGGGCTGATACTGCCTCCTCAGTTACACATCTTTTCCCCTCTCTTCTTTCATCCTTTAGTTGCAGGTAAAACTGTGTCTGGAGTGTCTCAGGTGAGCGGAGCTGTGGTTACCGGGGTTACTGTTGTGGCCCAGAAAACTGTGGAGGGGGCGGGCAATATCGCTGCTGCCACTGGATTGGTTAAGAAGGATCCGGCCAAACAAGTAAGAACATATACCTTCGCATGTAAACACATAAATCAGGGGTGTCAAACATACAGCCCGGGAGCCAAAACCGGCCTGCCAAATGGTCCAATCCTGCCACTGGGATGAATTTGCAAAGTGCAAAAATGACACTCAAGATGTTAACAGTCTAGGGAAGGGCTATTCAGCCATATTTTCCCATGGGCCAAACTGTGGGCCAGACCCCTGTAGTACTGGATGCTACAGGGGTCAACATTTTTAACTGTTAACCTGTTGTGGTAGTGCTGCGAAATGACACAAAGTGTTGCAAAATGGTGTAAAGTGTCACCCACTTAAGATAGGCGTTTGTACTGTTTAGTGGTTGTTAAACTATTTGTTTACTATTTGTGGATAGAGGGCGGGTTCAGTTTGATTGACGGGCCGGTTCTGACCCGTGGGCCGCCTGTTGAATAGCCCTATTCTAGGGTGTGGAACTCATTTTAGTTCAGGAGCCACATTCAGACCAATATGATCTAAAGTCAAATAATAGCATAATAACCTTTAAATAATGACAACTGCATTTTTCTTAGTCGTTCTTCTAGGTTCAGCTGGACTAGTTTGGGTCTTTTGAAGCAAATCCAGTCCAGTTGAACCTAGAGGAACTACCAAGAATAACGAGCAAATGAGAAATTGAATGATATTGTTCTTATTTTAGTTCCAAACTCCAAAATGTTAACAGTATTATACCTGTTACCAAATGTTTGTGTAACATTGTGTGTAATGCACATGTACAAATGATACGTTGAAGCATAATATTGTTAAAATTTCAGTTGAAATGTAATTTTTTTTAAGTTATTTACATTGTCACTTTTTTTGTGAACGGATTGTTTGTAAATGTAAATATTTTCATAATTTAATGATTTTTATTGCACTAAACCAAAAAAAATGCCATTATTTCTAGATTATTATTTTACTGGAGATCAAATTGGGCTGAATGTGGCCCCTGAAAGTTTTGAGTTTGATGCCCCTGACATAAATGAACACCATAACGTGCATATTCAAACTCAGTAACACCTCTAGAGGCGACTGTTTGCAGCAGAGCACATCCCTCCATTTCATGACAGCCACTGCCAGACATAACTCTTCACTGGGTCAAAATGGCCTCCTGACCTTGAGTCATTTTTCATCACTCCTCACATCCGCTGTTTTTTTTCTTCTTCTTTGAAATGAAAGCTGTTACGTATAGTTAGCTCTCCTGTGCTGTTCATCAGTCAGACCGGCCTTCACTTGTTCACAGGAGGAGGAAGAGAAGACAGAATGCAGTTTACCGTGGTAAACCATTTACTGCTGTCAAAGAAGAAAAATGAGTGTACTTTTTCAACAGGGTTGTTTAATTTTATATTTTGTTTTCTTTCTGTCATCTGTCCTTCTGCTGAGGTCGTGTCTGTATTTTGGTCTTGGATTTGAGGACTTGTTTTACTTACTGGACAACAGTATTGTTACCTGCCTGCTATATGCAAACATAGGCAGACTATTACTGTTTTTATTTCCCTACTCCTAAAGGCCTTTACACATCAGGGTATAATATGAAAAATGGGAATTACTCGCCTGCAAATATTTCACATATTCACACCTGACAAAAACAGTAAACATTCAACATCACGAGTTCCATCTGCAGCAGTTCAAAGACACACACTGCAAACCTGTATTCATAAGGTGTTCATGTTACAGAAACTGCTCAATGTCCTGACAGCTCCACACATTATCATTCATTTCATCATAGTTTTATTTATGTTTTATCGTGTGTGTCATCATTGTC
The DNA here is from genome assembly GCA_037367365.1 of Apogon talboti. Lineage (NCBI taxonomy): Eukaryota > Metazoa > Chordata > Actinopteri > Kurtiformes > Apogonidae > Apogon > Apogon talboti. Next base: position 48,830,707 of record JAPQRQ010000005.1, read on the forward strand.
ATGTGATGTTCCTTTCACACAAATGATTGGTTGATGCCGTTATCTGTACAATGAAAGCTTGGAAAAATCAACGTGGTTCTGGACAAAAAGTATGTATATGCAGCATAATATTCATGTGAGACTACTGTGACATGAACAATGAAAATATGAACATGAACACATGAAAACACACCAGGTGTGTAAAGGTCTGTATTCTTCTTCTACTGTATGAATGTGAGTGTGTGACTCTTCTCACAGTTTTTTGAGAAAACAAAGGCAAGTTACACATCAAAATGTGTGAAAAATTCAGGAATAAAGTGCTATGACTTTTCTTAGCAATTTGAGTAACCATGGGAACAGAAATGACATAAAAACTGTCATTAAATCTTTCCAGTTAAGACTGTAGACCTATAAAGACCGTGTTTAGAGCCACGTTACTTTTAAAGATGTATTTTGGAGCATCTTGTCTTTACTTAGTAAATAGAAGAGAAACAGAAATAACAGGGAACAATAATGATAATAATAAAAAGATTAATAATATATTGAAATATAATAATAATAATAGATTAGATTTCTACAGCACTTTTCAAGGCACTGAAAGCGCTTTTACATTATTGATTCATTATTCATTCACTCTGACATTCACAGTCTGGTGGTGGTAAACTACCACCAATAGAGAGTAGAGGAATGATACACTATACAGACAAAAGTATTCAGACACGTTGGATTCTCTCAACTAACCATCTACTTTCTTCACATCAACTTAGGAAGAAAAATCTTCCATTAAATTTTAAGGAAATATTGATGTTTATTTGTCAAACAATCATAAACAGGACATCTTACAGCTGTAGCCATGATGTGTCCCAATATTTTTGTCCATATAGTTTATAAACATCAATATTTCCTCAAGTTTAATGGGAAATTTTTCTTCCTAAGTGAGATGTGAAGAAAGTAGATGGTTAGTTGTGGTAGAAAATGATTAAATTACCATTAGAGCATGAAAAATATTTTCGAAATGTAGAGGTAGAACATTTAAAATCATAGTCATGGTTAAAAAAAAAAATCAATTAGGTAAAAACCATCTCCAAGTCATTTTGGAAGCAAAGATATCAATTTAAACCAAACTAACCAATACAATGATGTTTATCCAAATATAAAACTATATTATAACATTTATCTTTATTGTTTTGTATCCCAGACCCCTGTTAGAAAAGAAACACCTGAATTCAACCTGTCCCAATACTTTTGTCCATATAGTCTCAGATCACAATCAAACCCATGGCACCCCAAAGCCACATTACTTTACCATGTTTTAATGCAAAAATATGATGGAAACTGTACCCAGGTCAAAAGACTAAAGACTTAAAGAACCGGGTTCAGTTAGTATCTCCATATCTAGTAAAAAAAAATACAAAATCACATTTTAATGAGTAATTAAATTTCTGAATATTCTATATTTTAAATTTCTATATAGTACACACTCTACAGGTTGGAGAAAGGTTATTACAACAGAATAAAATAGTATTCTCTTATTGGCTGATGTGGTGTGTGGTGCCAGAGCAGCATTTTGTAGAGCTTCTAAAAGTCTGGGGTTTTGGAGACACTAGGTGTAAACATAGCAAAAGTTATTGGTGTTAAAACCAAACTGTATTAGTGTGGATGTAGACTCAGGGAAAAGGAAGTGTATACATTATCCTCCAAGAACAATAACAGCAGAGCAGCTTGAACTGTGAGCTTTGTTTGTACACAGTCCTTACTGTGTAGAATAGAATAGAATAGAATAGAATAGAATACAATAGAATAGACTTTATTGTCAACAAAATTGCAGGTGGTTTCTGCCAGTTACAGTGCACTGACATCTAAATAACAACATAATAAAATACAGATTTATATTAGAAAAATATAAAATAGTGTACAATCAAAATATGTGCAAATCAGAGACATACTGTACGAATGGGTAAAATTTCAAAATATAAAAGTAGTATAAAAATGTGCAAACAGTATAAACGTACATGTAACAGTGTAAACAGTGTACACATACATGTAACAGTGTAAACAGTGTACACATACATGTAACAGTGTAAACAGTGTACACATACATGTAACAGAGTAGAAGGGAAAAACCAAAGTGGATCAGACTATTCCACACTGTTTCCTTTGCATTCCTTACACAAGAATGGCTAAATCTGAATTTTGGTTGGGGATGAGTTCCTGAAGGTGCACTGAAGTGTGATGTATTCGCTTGGCTGGAGCTCAAATATGTCTCATGAATCGCCAACTCCAACTTTGAGAGTTTTCTTTTTGCACTGTAATTCTAATTTTACCTGATAGATCACAACACATGTAATTACAAAATCTGATCTGTGAAGCAGAGATACTTTTCAACAAATAATGAGACACATTTTACAACACTAACAGATGGCCCTCATGCTCCTGTTGTGTATTTTTCACATAAACACACTGCTTTTCCACATAAATGTTCTTCTTTTATAGTCAGACAT
>JAPQRQ010000005.1:48875459-48898556 GCA_037367365.1 Apogon talboti
CACCAGTAAAACCCATGGAGTTGGATCAATGACAGTGGATGGACACACTGGGTTTATGTTCAGTTATTGATATATTTACTGAAAAAATCACTTTTTCTTCAATTTTCTGTTCCTGATATAATAACCCTCGACTTTAATCTGAGCTTTTATGAACATCTACATGATCAGTGAATTAAATGATGGAACATACCTGATTTTGACTGAAAAAATGCAAAATACAGAGAATACTATTATAATAAATGGTGATAAATCTCTTAAGAAAGGTTAAGTAGAGAGAAACAATTCATTTGGGAAAGTGACACAAAAGTAGCACTAGGCCTTTATGGGTTAACTTTCAATCTTTTAAAAAAAATATTTAAAAATTTGTAAAAAAAAAAAAAAAAAAGGGCAAAAAATGATGTTTTTGCCATTAAACTGTGCACTGCACCACTCCAAATGGTAAAGAAAATGTGTGTTGAATTTGAAAAGAATCGGGGAATAGTCTTTGAGAAATCAGTTGGACAGAAATCTCAAACGGACGGAAGGAAAGACAGACTTATGTCTGTCTATGTATGTACTACGTATCCCCACCCTATGGGCGGGCAGGGGTATAAAACTACAATACAACCCTGTGAGAACATCAACAGTGGCCGTAGGTTTTTTTGAAAACGTGGATCAATCATTTCCAATATGGAATGATCATCATCTTGTAACTGGAGGAACCACTGTCCTAGTATTCACAAACATGGCTCCTGATTTAAAATATATAATAAACACACTTTTTTTTCTTTCCTTCAGAGTAAGATGAGCTTATAACTCTGGGTTCCCTGGGGTCAGATTTAAAGGACTGTCCCATGATGAGTCGGACATAGAATGATAAGTGATACATTAAGCTCCCAGAACTTCACACCCACTTAAGAAATGAAAGTCTGGGATAAGGATTTATTAAAGTCTGGGTCAGACATTACTCACATTTAACACTTTCTGCTGTTTCTTTTTCCTTTTCTGCTTTTTGGACAGCCTGTGTGAGTGGACAGACCAAATATCAGTAAAAATGACTGAAGTGTTAAGACAAACTGCTGTGAAATCAAATCATTTGGTCAAATCCACCATGAGCTCCATACTTTTGCCTCGGCTTATCTTCCTCCTCTTCCTCCTCCTCCTCCTCCTCATCTTCCTGCTCCTTTTCTTCCTCTCTTCCATCTTTTTCATCCAGAGTCATGCCAAATGAATCATCTTCTTCCTCCAACTGTTGCCGTAGCAATGCCACCATCTCCCGGTGCTTTTTGGATTTTTCATGGTTCTTCATCCTGTAGACAAGAAGAAAGAATAGAAACGCCAACAATCATCAGCAGAGCCATTAGACAGGACTAATGCCATGTAAAGTCCTCTTTCATGCCTATGTTCCAATAGGAATATATTTGTAAATGGGTATTTTCATCTACATTAAAAAAAAAAAAAAAAGTCTGTCCACACAACTTTTGTTTTACAAAACATCTCTATTCACACGACAACAAACCATTACAAACAGGCACAAACCACTGTTCCTGGTGGACTTTAAGCTGTGGATGCCATGAATTTTACCTTAAGATAATACTGAATGTAGGAGATGCAGAGGCTTTAGTCTGTCATGAAGTTGAGCGACAACGAAGTTACAAACTTTTCAGTAAATCAATTTTTATTAATGAGTTTTTTAAGTGGATTCTTTGTTTTCACCACATCAGTACATGTGTGCATACTGACCTGGATCTACTACAGGTTGTACATTGACTCATATACTGTACCTACAGGATCTGTATTTGATGTTTCGGGTGCAGGTTCATTACACACAGAAACAAAAGATATATGTGAATTTATGGATTTTCATAATGTCAGTCCACTCTCTTCACTTTGGATACTGGATTTTTATTTATTTTTTAATCTCAATTTTAGCGACCTAAAACATCCATGTTGAGAAACTATTCCTTTTGCAAAATATTTGTGTGGATGAGGCATAAGATAACTATAAAGATGAACACTGAACTATTGTCATATCTGCTGCTGTTCTAATCCATTATTCACCTCATAACAACTACTGACTGCACCTCCGCTGCTACTGTACATAGACTTACATATACACTTTATATTATATTATAGTTTATTCTTAATATCACCTATTTATTCTTACTCTAGTTTTACCTCTTTTCAAAAAAGGCATGGCTTTTTAATCACAAGGTGAGGCAGAAACGCTATCTCAGTTCTCTGTATGTCCTGTGCATTTAGTGAATTGACAAAATAAAATCTTTGAATCTTTGAAAATGTTTCCATTATAGCAAAAGCAACAAACAAAATCCAGATTGCTGACAAATCCCATTGACAAACTAGACACATATGGTTCAAATGTGTAAAAGACTGACCTGATCAAGCTTTGACTACACCAGTTTTCCGCAAATAAAAACACTTGACCAGGTCTGCACTTAAAGTGTTTAGTTTTTTTCCTACTGTACCAAGCAGTTTGACAAATACAACAGCGGCTGATGATGAACACGTTACCAAAGCGCCACTCAGCTCAAACGTGCCCTCAGTACCTGCGCTTGTTAAAACTGCAGGTGCTTTTTTCTGTGTGATGTAGCTGTGATGAAAACTAAGAGATGTAGGAACTAAAACTCAAGGAAAAAGTTGGAAGTAGCAGCAGACAGAGATGGACAGAGATCTACTCACGCTTTATCTGATTTAAAGGATTTATCACAAGCCGGGCAGTACAGGTCGTCGTAATAGTCAATCGTCGACTCATCTGCATCGGGCTGATCTGTGAACACACATTTATATTAATTATAAAGATGACAATAATCACAAACACAACACCACACAATAATATCAACAATACTTTACACTTAAATAACACTGTTTCAACAATGCTAACCCATTAAAACCTGTTCACACTGATCTCCACTTACATTTGCAAATATGTAAAAACACATTTGTTCTATTCTAACATATCTAAAGAACACACGATGAACAGTTTGAGCAGTAAATCACAGTCTAAACTGACCTCCTCCATCTTCGCTGACTTTCTCTCGTGCATCCACGTCCTGCTCTTCGTCTTCGCTCTCAGATGCGTCTCCAAACTCCTGTCCATACTGAGCCTCCATCTGCTGCAGCTCCTTCTCCAGTTCAGACATGGCTGCCCAGCTCTGCTCCTTGTACTCCTCTGCCAGTCTTAGATGAACACACAGAACAGTTTATGTTAAAGGCAGAATGTGTCGCATTTTACTGACAAATGAAATGATCACGGTGTAATATTTAATGGGATCTAGTGGTGAGGACGGAGATTGGATTCACATGAATACCACTCTCTTCACCCTCCCACTAAAAATGTTAGGATGCAAAAAAAAAAAATCAAAAGGCCCTTGTTAGAGCCAGCATTTGGTTTGTTTGTGGTCTAACTCACTAGAAGTAATCTGCTGAAATAAGTGTCAATATTTGTTGTTCTTCCCTGGAGTCTCTGTCTCTGTGCTTTATGTCCTCACAGGTTTTCCCTGGACCATCTCTGGACCTGCTGCTGTGGTTCTGCTTCTCTCCTCCTCCTCCATCATCATTATTCATTTATCCATATAGTTGTGATGGTATTTATTATATAGTTTCATAGATGGTAGAGGTTTCTATTATTGGTACCAACAGCTGCAGTAGTAGTATATCCACTGTTAGTACTTGGAGTAGTAGTTGAACTATTAACAGTTATGGTTCAGTTTGCTGTGCATCCATTATCTCCCCCTATTTCCCCCTATTTGATTTGATTTCCCTTGCAGTGTCAGGACTGTCACTGTCTACAACTACTCCCTTAAAATGGCAGGTTTTTACCAAGACACGTGTCTTTTGTGCATTATATTTTAATACAGTGGTGTTCTCCCTGATGCAAATGTTCCACCAAAACAACTTCTCTCTGGATGCTATTTTGAAAATACAGTGTTGCAGCATCCAGTGCTCAGTGCTGCCCATGAACTAGCCATACAACCCAATGAATATCTACTCCTGTTCCAGAATGATGGAGGGTGTCAGGCCTACCTACAGCACTGACACAGTCAAAGGTCTCGCTATGCATGCCTAGCTAGTTTGTCAGGGCTTTTTGGCAAAGGACATATTAACTCTCATCCATAATACAGTACAAACATAGTGGTTGTTGGTGTGTCTTGACACTGGATGCTCCCTCTGTAGAAAATAGTTCCAATGTCCCTGTATCTCACTGTCATGTTCTATCAAGAATCAATATCAAGTTGAATGTGTGAGGTTGTCAGGTTCTGTCTCTATGTCAGAGTCCTGTGGTCTGGATGCAGGAGATCAATCTCCCAGTAGTAGTGGGTGGTACTTTCACTGAAGGAGAACTCAACTTATTCAATCAAAGTCCATATATGACTTCCAATCAGTGCTCAATAGGAACTATATTAATATATGTAACCATTTCCATGTTATAAGCCATCAAAATATGGACCTTTATAAGTAAAAATTCCTCAAAAATCAAAATGTCTCAAAACTGTGAACAAACTTTGTAGACATTGTCCCAAGGAAGCTACATATAAAATTTTAACTGAATCTTCGTCAAAGAAGATATTTGAAGAAATTGCTAACACAGACGATGACAACAAAGACGACACTGGACACAGTGCCTTCACAGTAGCCCATGGCCTATCGGCTGGTGAGATAATAAAAACAGCTCATTCTATAGCAATGACAACAAGACTCCTATTTCCATCATACACAACTGAAAACATCATTGTGAATATTACATTCCATTTCCACTATTTAATTCTGTTAATTGCATAATTAACCTTATAAACAGACAAAAATAGAACACTAAAGCCGCCCCCTACTCACTTGGCCTGGTCGAGTTTCTGCTTTCGCCTCAGCTCCTCAACCTTTTTGATCTTCTCAGCATTCTGTTCCTCCACCAGCTTCCTGTGGGCCTGCACCCGACGATCTCGCTTGCGCACAAAAGCCACTAACTGCCGTACCATCTCGTTGCGCTCCTTACGAGCTTTTTCTCTGGTCTTCTTATTCTCTTTCTCCATGGCCCTTTTTTCCCAGCGGTTGGATGCCTGCCTTGTGTCGTACTCCTCCTTCCAGGCAAAATTTTTACGAGTGCAGAAGCTCTGCCAGTAGCCATAAAATACATGCACTACCTGTGAGATATAAAAGGAAGATGATCAAATACACCAGCAGACTAAAAGAACCATGTAATCAAGTTGTATGGAATATTTTTATATAATCAGAGAGAGGAGTGCTGTAAGTGAAGGAATAGCTCACAGCATCATAGTCACTCTGAGAGTCTCCAAAAAGAGGGAAGTCCTCGTCTTCATCCTCATCGTCCACTTTACCATGTTCAATCTCCTCCTTAACGATGGACTCAAAGAGGTTCCTGTAGACTGTGTAAAAGCCCTAGAGAAAGAGAGTGGATTAAAACAACAGGCAATAATGACAATAACTTTATTAATTAATGTCTTTAAGGAAAAACAAGTATTCTGACATCATGACATGATATATAACATCACAAAATAAAAGCAAATGAAACTAAGAATAACAAAACAAAAAGAAAATTAAAATAAAGTCAATATCATTTCACAAAATGATAAGACAACAGTGATTTAAATGAGGTTATTACTTTATTCATTTATTACTGCCTTAGCTCGTCAGATTGGTTGTTGAATGATTAACATGTTGTGCAAATAAGTCCTCATATTAGTTGTTACTATGCAAAGTATGGCTGCAGTTTAGCAGCTGTGTGACACTGCCAACTTTTTTTGAAGGGGAGCATAGACTTCAGACTTTAATGCTGTCTTGATATTTTACATTTAACCCTAAACACTAACCTTCTCATCGTCTCCATATCCAGAGTAACAAGTCACAGTGAAGTACTGGAGCAGGTCAATGCTGTCATCTTCATAATCTCCACTTAGGCCTCCTTTTAGCAAAGCGTCCCTGTGATTGTCATACCTGCCACCAAGATAGAGACAGAGGAGCATCAATATGGCATCTATAAATGACTGACATTACCATAGTAACAGGAAATACTGTGTGCTGTGTGATTCATTTTCACTCACCAAGCTCTCTCCTGTGGATCACTTAGGACATCATAGGCTGCCTGGATCAGCTTGAACTGTTCCGCTGCCTCCTCAGCATTGTCCAAATTCTTATCTGGACATTTCAATCAGAAAAGTCAGTGTTAAAGCAATGTTCCCACATAAGGTTATATTTTTCAATTGTGAGAGGGTGAAAGAGTAGAAAAGATCATCAGAATCATTGAAAGAAAATTCCTTTGAAGCATCAATATGCACGGACAGCTTTAAAGCAGATGTTATTCCTGAGACTGGTGACAAAATGTGAAATTATCTGATGCAAATGAGTGTCTGAATATCTCTAAGTACAAAACATGAATGGAGAAAAATGATAGTTGACATGTTCTGTGTTTTTCTTAGTTTTGATGATTGTGTCTGGCCTGTAGCTGTTCAGTTTCTGAGACCATTTGAGTTTATTGTTGTGAATGAATTGGAGAAGAGGCAGGTAAAATATGACTGTGTTTATAGATTGTCCATTACTAAGAATGTAACATATTGTGTATAAATGGTTGGATAATGTGGTCATTGCGTTACGAAAGACCTTCAAATATGCCTATATATGTCAGTGATACTCCTTCAACAACATCCCAGACAACTTACCTGGATGCCATTTCAGTGCCAATTTGCGATAAGCTTTCTTCAAATCATCGTCTCCCGCGTCCCGTTTCACACCCAGAATTTCATAGTGACACTTCATTGTTACTTGATAGTTTACAAAAACCTAAATCTAGGATAAAATTTCTGTAAAAAACGTCTACTTTGGAATCTTTAGCATTTAGCTGCTAACTACAGCATGCTAACGACCGGCCGGCAGATATTACTGTTAAAAGTTAGACATCTTCTGCAATAAATGTATCACTAAAATATTCAAGTCTTACATAGTTAAATACGTGAAATGTCCGTTATTAGTAACGAATAGTTAATACAAACTAAGTAACAACACTGCTTAAACCAATGAATGTAAAGCTTTCACCGGTATCATAACTACAGTGTCTACAGTGAAGAAGGATATCGCGAGATTTGCTTTTATTTTCACCATTATATTTGCAGATCTTAAGTCACGAAGGCACGCTGCTGCCCTCTACAGTTAGGAATAAATCTACACCTCCGAGACCCTGGTCTCTGTAGAAGTAGGTGAAGTGAACAAAGGAGAAGACTAAATTTTATATTTCGAAAATCTACTCACCATTAATTAATGTCGCTTTTAATTAATCAGCTGCAGCACCTCTCTGCCCAGTGTGCTTCTCAATAAGAAACAAATTATTTGAAGGCTTCTATACATTCGTTAATCAGAAAGAAACTGAAAAGGTTAATGACTTCAAATATTTAGGTGCTGACTTCAGACTAAAATATGATGCACATGATGGGAAAGTGTTCACGCCTTCCAGACCTACCTTAATTGGTTTCAACTTATATGATCTGTTTATCTATAAATGGTGCCCAAATATGTATGCTATGATTTTATCACATCTTTCTTATTGTGTATCCGTCTAGGGCCAGGCAACCCAAGCAACTTACATTAGTTTATTACTTTTGCTTCTTCTGCGACCAGTAATACACCTATCTATTGTTCCCTTTTTATTATTCATTCACAGGATGACTCTTTATTGCTATCAGATATCTCCTGATGCTCTCTAGTGGTCACACAGAGATTTGCGCCTGTACCGAATTCATCAAATATTTCAATATTAACTCGGGAAGATTCTAATAAAACAAGACTAATTTAATCGATGCAGTGAAAAGAGTAAAGAAACATTTACAGTCAGTTAATCAAACTAATTAGGTCTGAACATATTGTTATAATTTTGCAAAACTGAAGGTGATAAACAAAAGGTTCACTAAAACTGTTGAGTTGGGCAGATTTTGTTTATTCTGAATTAATGATAAAACATAATTTTAGTTATTAATCCACTGTAGACTACAAAACGCATATATCGACATTCCAAAGTAAGTTTTACCCAGTACGTTTTTGGACATGCAGTACCATCTCCTGGACACTAGAGGCGGTCTTTCTACCTACTTTCCGCTCGCACGTGTATTGTCCTGGTTACGCGAGACTTGTGTCTGAGTGAAAACATGTCGACGTTCAAGAGAAAACGTGGAGGACAGGGTCCTGGTGATAAAAAGCCAAAGAAAGTAAAGTTTGTCGCTGATGTAAGTGAACCGCCGGCTGAAACCAACCAGGAGAAGAAAAATGAAGTCACGATTCCCGCGCCGGTTTCAATGGTAAGGCCTCGGGTTTGTTATTAACGGGCGAAGTTGGTAGCAGTTTAGCTAGCAGCTAGCTTAGACCTCACATGTTTTCAGTTACTTTGTTATGATCGATAATTTTAAGACACTGCATGACCGACGAGGACTTTTAGAATACACTTAAGGGAAATTCCGATAATAACGTTTATAATTGTCGGTAGTTTCGAAATTTGGTAAGACTGTTAAAATGTAGCTACGTCTGTGACTATATCAACATTTGTCCAAATGAAATCGACTTTCTAGTATAAACCTGCATAACAGTCTTGTTGCAGTCTGTTTTGATCTAAAACAGAGACTCTTTAACAGGGCAAATGGACCAACAAAGAAAGGGTACTCATTTTCTCCTCCAGAGGCATCAACTTCAGGACTCGACACTTGATGCAGGATTTGCGGAATTTGATGCCTCATTCAAAAGCAGGTTAATAAATTCTCCCAGTCATTTATCAGTCACCTATTCTTTGTGTTGCTTCAATGATAACGATGAATTCTGCCCCAATCTAGATACGAAAATGGATAGAAAGGACAAACTGTTTGTTGTCAATGAGGTGAGTCTGTTACTACAAATTCGGGCACATGTTTTCTTCAAAAATGAGAGTGTGCTAAAAGTCAGTGTTGTTTCTTAGGTGTGTGAAATAAAAAACTGCAACAAGTGCCTCTTTTTTGAGGCTAAGAAGAAGCAAGATTTGTATATGTGGTGAGTCATTTTTCAGTATCTTGACTTCTCAATGTTTTTCTTTCATTTAATGTTACAGTGTGATTAATTTTCAATAATATTCTTGTCATATAGGGTTTCAAACAGCCCTCATGGACCCTCTGCAAAGTTCTTGGTTCAGAATAGTAAGTTTCGTTTTGCAGATATGTAGGCAATACATGATTCAAATCAACTACATTTGCCAGATAACGTACTTCTATCATTGCCTCCTCTACAGTTCACACACTGGCTGAACTCAAAATGACAGGGAACTGCCTTAAAGGATCCCGGCCACTGCTGTCGTTTGATCCTGTAAGTACCAAAAGTCAAAGATGTGCTCAGAAGAAGCTCAACAAAAACCTTTAGGGCTGTTACAGTATTAAAGTTGATTGAACGTCATACATGTGAGTATAGTTACCAATATTCTCAGTTCTGTCAACTTTAAGCAACTACTGATTAAGTCTAATAATGGTCTAACTGCGCAGCTACCCATTATGTGTATAAGTCATTTGTTGGCACAGAATTTTGGAACACATCAGATGTTGCTGATTGCTTTTTTGAGAAAGCCACAGCATTAAATCACCATTGAACTCATAGCAGATGAGATAATGTAATTAAAATAGTACCAGTAAAATCCTGCGAAACAATGTGGAGACGATAATAAAGTATTCTAATTCTGTCAGTTTGACCTGACTTTTTTAAACAAGTGATAGACAATTGACACAATTTTGTGATAATATAAAGGCTGACATGTTTTCAGCTCCCAGGATGCTTTTACATCTTATTTGGTTTGAATATGGCTTTGTACTGACTTGATGAGTGAATGGCACAGAGAAGTTGTCAGATGAAAAGTCAGAACCTTTTTAATGTTCTTTTTTAAATTTTTATTTTTTATGTCTACAGAAATTTGACTCTGAGCCTCACTATGCTTTACTGAAGGAGCTTTTCACACAGGTCTGTTCTCAAGATATTTTCACTAAGACGATCATGATAACACTTAAAAAGCATTTGATTATAGCCTATCAAGCAAAACTAAATGGATGCGGCATAATAAATATGTCTTCCTGTCACAGACCTTTTCTACTCCACGGTACCACCCCAAGAGTCAGCCCTTTGTGGACCACGTCTTCACCTTCACTATAGCAGACAACAGGATCTGGTTTAGAAACTACCAGGTAATAAGATTTTGCTGCTATGCATATGCTAAGCGTTTCTAATAAATGCTTCATTCCTTAGATGAATGGGACCACATATAATTGTCTTGTTTTTTGTATTTTGTAATCATTTGTCACACACGCAGATTATCGAGGAGGACGCCTCTCTTGTGGAAATAGGCCCTCGCTTTGTTCTCAACCTCATCAAGATCTTCCAGGGAAGTTTTGGAGGACCAACTCTTTATGAAAACCCAGACTTCCAGTCTCCCAATATGGTACATTAAAGTTACTCAGCCACTGCATGCTACACATGTGGTGTGACTCCTGGACTCAAAGTATCCGACCTAAAGCTTTATATTTTGTGACATTATCTTTGTGCACCTACAGCATCGACGACAGATCCGACTTTCAGCAGCTGCCAAGGTACGCGAGAAGCAGATGGTGAAAGAGCTTCAGAAAATGAAGAAGACCGAGGCAAACGTGGCTGTGGATAAAGATGTTACAGCTGATGTGTTTTTAACACCAGCTGAGGAAAAGCCTGTTCACATCCAGACGGAACCACCAGAGCCCAAAGTGGTGAAGAAGAACAAACACAAAGCCTTTAAAAGACAGAGGATGCAGATGGCTCGCAGGTAAACTCAATGGACTGGAGACCGAGAATGACTCAGCATCATGACATGAATGTGTCTGGAAACATTCAGAGCATTTTGAAAGTTAAAGTGAGAAATGTCATGTCACTGTCATGGACTTAATGGATACTAGTGTTCAGTATTTGTCAATCCTTTGTGATAAAATAACATTGAATCTATGCCAAGGTGTATTTGTTGAGTATAAAAAAACCTATTGTTTTCTATGTTATTGAAATAAAAACAGGAAGGTCCAACATGCTGTCAGTTTTATGTGGTGTGTACTCCATCATAAAGGACATCAGAAGGTGTGGACACCACACTAAATGATAAAAGCAATTTATTATTTTGACAAATAATCACTATCAGCAGAACCTGGCCCCGGCAGTGTCTTATGGATATCATTTAAGTGGAGATGCTGACTGACAGAAGTCACACAAAAAGAATCTAAATCAGACTTTAATGATCATCCATCCTTTGACCTCCACCTTATAACAAATATATTTCTTTGCCATAAAAGAATTTCTAGGCCATTAAGCTGTGTGCTGCATGGATCAAAGAAACAGGCAAAAGGCCCACAAATTAAGTCATGTAGTTGAACAACAGTTGTACTAAGAGACATGTGATATTTGGTTGATTTGGTTTTCCATCACAGTTGCAGGTTTTGATACACACAGGCATATTGTTACTGTGTACTTGTCAAGGACCATTTTCTTCCCATTACGACTGAACTCCATTGAGTATGCTGTGTACCCTGTATTATAGTGGATTGGCTAAAGTGTAGATGTTTTTTGGTACAAATCCAATGCCAAAGGTGACTGCAGGATCAACGGCTGACCTCTGTGGACACAGTTTTCTCATTACGTCCATCGTGTCCATTAAAATCCCAGAATCGTCCTTAGTCTTTCGTGTGGCTACCACTGAGCACCATATCCTCTGGCTGAGTCATACATTCAATGCCAATGGAAACAGCTGTATTTAAGCTCATTAGTTGACAATTAATGAGCAGTAATCACTCCTCCTCCACCTCCTCGTCAGGACAGCAGTAATACTCCACAAAGCAGATCTGCCCGTCATCGTTCCGGACCAGGTACTGCAGAGACAGGAAGCCCCTTATGTCTGTCCTCACTGAGACTTTACAAGACAAAGCCAGAGCCTTGGTGGACGGCTTTAGCAGGGACATCTTATACCTGTCAGAGATTAAGGAGACCAACAATTACAGCAAGCAACAGACGCAAAGAGGATGCTATGTACGGTGACATAAATTTGATACATGTCAATCAAATGCAGCTTCCTATTGTACATGTAGGCTGAATAATGCAGTTAATACAACACTAAGTACTGATATAAAGCAACATTATACCAAGACCTGGAACCCAAACAAGCCAGGTTGTAAGTGCCTTGGCTGCCAGTCTAATAGACAACTCCTACGCAAAACTATAACAGTCTGATGTTTGAGTTTTTCATACAGCTCTGCACTGGTCAAAGGGCATTAACACTTGCCTGTAATACCATCTGTCACAGAAAAGTCTAACAGTTGACTCAATGTCAGCCTTGCTAGGCTTAGATTGATTCTGAAACGGGAGCAACATGTTGAACCATTTTCAGTCATAAAAATACAGATTTTTGTAAATGTCAACATTGGTACATTTCTTTAGAATGGAACCATATAATTCAGATTACAGCCCAGGTTACAAACATACGGTCAAAACCGGCCCCACAAAGGGTCCAATCCAAGATATTAACAATCAAGGATGTAAAAAAATCATTTTAGTTCAGGGTTCAAATACAGACCAGTTGATCTCAAATGGGTTGAACCAGTGAAATATTATCGTAAAAGTAGTAGTGGTGCAAAAAAGTACAATTACATGAAAATGCTTACATTTACAAACTATCCTTTCACAAAAAATGTGAATAACCTGAACAAATATGAACAACCTAAAATGTTTTAAGAGAAGTGTCATTTTAGCAATATTCTGCCTGTTACTAAATGTGTATTTGTAGATTGACTGCAATCTGTAATGCACATGTATAAATGATAAGTCGAGGCATATTATTAAAATTGTGCTTATTTTTCTTAAGGAATTTCAGGTTTTTCAAGTTAAATTTTTTTCTGAAAGTATAGTTTATAAATGTAAACCATTTCATAACTATATATTATGTTTTGCACTAAAACAAACAGAGCAATTTGGAGTTCTAATTTTTATAGGTTGTTATGCTATTATTTTACTGGTCTGGCCCGTGGATAATTTTAACAATTGTATCTCTGCCCATCAAATTGGGTAGAGTCTGATAATATATTCTGTGGAGATATTTTATCAGTGAAATCAAGTGACAATGCCTGTGTAAATGACCAATACCATGTAGTAGTGCCAATAAAGGATAATTACATGCCAAATGTAAAAGTACAGGTTACATTAGCTGGGTTTACTGCATTACACTCACCCGCCACTTTAGTAGGTAGACCTGTTCTCCAGCACCTTAATGCAAATACCTAACTGGCCAGTTATATGACAGCACTGCAATTCATCTAGGCATGTAAACATGGTCAAGACATCTGTTGAAGTTCAAAGTAATTATCAGAATAGGGAACAAAACTGATTTAAGCTACCATACTTGGTTGTTGGGGCTATGACTGGCAGGTCTAAGTATTTCAGAAGCTGCTGATTTACCAGGATTTTCACACACGACCATCCCTGGTTACTGATAATAATTCAGAAAACAGAAAATATCCAATAAGTGGCAGCTCTTTGGGAGAAAATGCTTTGATGATGAGAGGAGAATGGACTAGTTCAAGCTGATTGAAATGACTGAACTGATTTAAGGCAACGGTAACTCAGACAACAGTTACAACTAAGGTTTGCAGAAGAGCAGCTCTGAACACACAACGCACCAAACCTGAGGCAGATGGGCTACAGCAGTAACGTATACACTCACCAGCCACTTTATTAGGTAACAAAATGGGCGTTGAGTGTAAATGTACTGCCTCTGCTGATTCAAAACACACATTAAATATGTTTCTAAAAATAAATCTACTGCTTCTATAACTTCTTTGAGACATGATGAGCCTTCACTTTGCAGGTCTCTTGACACTGTCCAATCTGTGTGTGATATTATTTCTTTACATTAATCATAATTCTGTACTAGTACTGCTGCTCTGACCTGTTGGTCTGTGTCTTCGTGCACTGGAACAGTTCCATCATGTCTGAGTCTTTGGGATAATCATAATGAGCATTTCCAGAGTTCCCAAACGTAGACAACCTGAAATAGTAAACAAAATAATGAATGTGATGTAGACATTTGAATGTGGAATAAACAGTGTATGACTACCATACAGTAACATATGCATTAATCTAACAGTCATAAAAATGGCAGTATAGTATCAGTAATATAGTACAGGTGTCCTCTTAATAATACACACCTGAAATATGGCTGGCTGGGAGACATGGTGATCTGTAGCACTTCACTGGTCATATCCAGTTCAGAAAATGCTTCCTTCAAACTCTCTGACTGAAGGATCACCTGTAAAAAAAAAAAAAAAAAAAAAAAAAAAAAAAGACATGTGAGTTTAATATTTATTCATTCATGCAATCTAAGTAATGCAGCTCAAGCAACTGAAAATGTACATTGTTATATCCCTACAGGCATGGATTCATGGGAATGTGTAGTACAGCATGACGCTTTAATTAAAAATGATTCACTTTACCTTGTTTGTGACATTGCTGCTGCAGAACTCAAAGTCAATTGGCTCTTCTGGTTCTTGCGTGTTAATCTTGCAAACAGTCACAACTCCCCCCTCCTCCAGGAATAGGGTCAGAGGGTAGCCATAGCCCCTGTAGCACATTCGCAGGGTTGTAGATACTCCTGCAACATGACAGGGTAAATTCACAGAATTAAGATAAGCTACACCTGTGACCAAAAACACAAGACTGAAGTTTAATAGTCTATTTGAGCACTTGTCAGCGGTGTATTAATGGCTTTCCTTCATGCTATCCATATGTCTACCTGTTACTATGGTTCCTCCAAAGATATTGAGGCAGTCCAGGAGAACAGTGAGGTTGACTTGAAAACCCACCAAATCTTCCCTAATAGTGAACTCATGGAAGATCTCAGCCTGGAAGGTAAAAAAACCAGTTTATTTTTCATATCACTCTGTTAAGGGAAAGTTGGGTGTTAGGATTTGCAGAAATCTAGACCCTCCCAGTGCCCTTTACAAACACACCTGGATGAAGGCGTTGGCTTGCATACATTTGGAGTCCTCCACAGTGACTTTCAGCCCATTGGGAGTGGCGCTGAAGATGGCATGGTCTTTAAAGGCAATGGCTCTCAGGATGTTGGATAAATTGCGTGCATTATCCAAAGTAGCCACAAAAACATACAACTCATCATCTGCCTGAGACTGAGTTGACAGAGGCATTGTAGCTCTGAAATGAAACACAGAAAAGTATTTAGGGGAGAGAAATACAGCATATTTTAACCCATAAAGACCCGGTGCTACTCTTGTGGCAGTTCCCAAATTATTTTTTTATTTATATTTAACCATTTTCAAGTGATTTATCACCATTTATCATAATATTATCCTCTATATTTTGCATTTTTTTGTGAAAATCAGGTATCTTATATTGAATTTATTGATTATGTACTTTAATCATCATGGTGAGATAACATTTGAGGTTTATTATATCGGAAACAGAGAGAACTAAAGACAGGTGACTTTTTCAGTAAAAAATATCATTAACTGAACATAAACCCAGTGTGTCCATCCACTGTCATTGATCCAACTCCATGCATTTTACTGGTGAATCAATGTTGTAGAAGATGACAGTGTTTCCACAGTAACTACAGAGCCTCTGAACGTCCAAAATGGGTCATATCTGGTGACCATGAAAAGATGACAAACTGTATTTTACACCAATTATTTACATGTACTTGTATTGACAGGATTAGTGGATCAACACGTATTCAACAGTTTACATCAATAGATGCTTTTGGTCACCGATGTATATTTGGGTGTCTATGGGTTAATGGAGGAAAACTTTCCTCCTTCTTAAACTATAGTAGTTAACCCTCAAGTTATCTCATGGTTATCTGGAAAATCCATTGTTACAAAACTTAAAATAAGCCTGTTTTTGAATTAGATTTTTTCTCACATGACAGCAAAGCTACAACCAGCTGATGATCCAACAGAATATGATGCAGTACTTTAGATGATGACTACCCAATGGTAGTATATGAAGTACAATACTGTGCAAAAGTACTAGGTCAACATTAGGTTTGGTTGTTTGGTAAACTTATAATGACCACACATATGTTTCTCAGTGTCTGTATTATGATACAAACTGGACATATAGGGAGTATGTACAATACTGTAGTTCAAGTAAGCTAAACCTGTATATAAGTATAGTCGTGAAATGCAACTTAAACCCAAATGCAGCTTTGATGTGAACTCGTCATATAACAGAGGGACTATTTCACTGAACTGCTTTTACACGTATCATTTTGGTAATAACACTTTAACTGGAGTAAGTTTTGTAAAACATGCATTTGTCTACAGGGATGTTTACAGTGAAGTACACACTTCCATTATTGTTGAAAATATCCTGTCACCTTTGTCTGTAATGGACATATTGGTATCTTACATAGTGGTTGTCTTACATTAAATATCAGTAAGACAAAGGGTATGTTCTTTTGGAAAACCAGGGGGCTCATTCCAACTGCAGACATTTTTATTAAAAATGAATCTACTGATATAGTCACTGAATTTAAATACCTTGGTGTCACTTCAGATTCAAATCTTAACTTCAAGAAACACATCAAGAAAATGACAAAAACTCTTAAATACAATTTGGCAAATTTTGGACAGATTAGATTGTCTCTCCTATGAATGTAGCCAAAATATTCATGCATGCTTTGATATTTTCACACATCTCCTACGGTATCGCCTGTTGGGGTCAGGCCAGTGAATGTGCCATTAGACCTCTAGACTCTGGTGTATAAGATCTTAAACGGGCTGGCCCCTCATGCCTACTGGACTTCTACAACACCCACCAGAATAGCTTCTTTTTATAACTGTAATCAACCTTTTTGCTACACAATCTTTGGACAATCTGCCTTTTCTTTAAAAGCCATTACACAGTGGAATGCAGTAACAGATGACATAAGGATCTGCAGTTCCATAAATCGTTTCAAATCCAACTAAAAACTTATCTGAAAACCACTCAACTCCGCAATCACTGACTTAACTCTGTATTGAACTTTTCTCGTCCTCTCCCATAGTGCTGACAAAATGTGTGTTTGTGTGTGTGTGTAGTGGGTATTTGTCTGTAAATACTATGTGGTATCTGTATCTATGTCTTTTTTTTATTATTGTGCCCTGCCAGGGGACTGCAGATGTAAATTAGCCAAAGGCTAACTCTGGTACGATGCATCAAATGGAAAAATTTATGTTTAAAATTGTACATGGTCCCTAATATATAAGTAATTTCTAAAAAAAAATGTGTTAGATGTTTTAACTTGGCTATCTTTCATTGAGTGATATTCAGGTTAGCTAGCAATAACTACTATGTAGTTAGTTGCAGATATTACCGACAATCATCGGTGAAGAAACTTTTGAAATCCACTTAATAACAGTCGTAATAATGTATCAGTCACTTACAAGGCTGCAATTCAGAAATTAACGCGGTTCTGTTTTGAAGAACGGCGCCCCGGTGTCATGGATGAATGTGTAACAACTTCCGCTTTACACATACGGAGGCCGCTACTGCGCATGCGAAATGGGCTTCCAGATATTTCGCAGCTGAGTCCAAAACACGAGAAAAAGCCCCTCTTTGGTGTGTCCAGATGTGGCCCCTCGGATGTTGGTATGCCCAGATGTAGACTGGCATCTTTTACAAGCTTAAGGGAATGAAAAAAGGATAGACCAGACAAGTGCATTCTATGATCATGTAAAAGTTCAGTAAAGTTCAGTAAAGTTTACATCAATGTACACAGATGGTGCCAAGAAACCTGAGACAGGGGTGACAGGATGGGGTGGCAGTACCAACAAAGGGAATTGAGATAAGCAGAAGAACATCTGATACATTAGGGGTCAAGCCTGAAATCATTCAGCTCAAACAGCCATCAAGATATCCTATTGGAAGTACTTCAGTTAGACACAAAAATAACAAATCAGGGGGGACAGATTAAGTTTTTGTGGGTGCCAGCAAACGTAGGGGTGGTGTAGGGAATGAAAAGGTGGATGAATTAGCCAAGAGAGCTCTAAAGAAAGAAAACGTCGTAATGCATATTAATCAGAGGTCAAATGTGAAATCTGGAGGAAAAGTATAGAAATGTAGCAAGAGAGTGGGATGGAAAAGGCAAAGGGAGACATCTACATAAATTACAGAAGAGTGTAAGAATAAAAAGGGTGGGAAGTGGAATAAGGAGAGAAGAAATTATAATGACACGATTAAGGCTGGGACACTGCACATTAAATAAAACAATGAAAACAATAGTGAAACATCAAACAGTTTTGTGTGAGGGATGCCAGGAGGAGGAGTCTGTGGAACATGTTTGTAATCCAGAATAGTTCCAAATGGGCGCGGGCAAAAAAAAAAAAAAAAAAAAAAAATCGGCAGCTGCTGCTGAAAACTGCGCGCACGCTCCCGCGGCAGTTTGAGAAGTTTTCGGCAATGAGTAGAATTCGGCACAACAGTTCGTAAGTGCAGTAAATACGAGACACAGAGAGAGGTGATGAGGAGTCTAATAGAGTTAGGAGTAAATGAATTTACACTGAAGGAGGTATTAAAAATGGGTGAGAGAGAACAGGTTAGGGTACTTTTGGATTTCTTAAAGAGCACAGGGGTTATTATAGCATTCATGGACACGGGTTTGTTGTGGGGAATAGATGAAAAGTATGAGTGCTTGCGGACGTAGGTGTGTGTGAATGGATGCAGGTGATGTTATTTTTATTTATAATTTATTGTTTATAATATGGGGTAGGAATGTAAATACTGTCTGACTCACACTCCGGAGCCAAAGGTGGCGGTAATGCACCATTAAGCTGGATGTCAACCCCCGTAGAACTAGAAGAAGAAGAAGAAGAACACACCAGAAAACTACTGTATCGATCTTGTCAGAACGTGGATTTTTTTAGTGTTCGTAATCTTTAAAGGTAAGAATCATTTAACTCTTCTGAAAATAAAAGTAATCATTCGTTTCGGATCAAGAACAATGCCTTGTTATACATGATATAATCACCGACGTTTGTCAGGTAGCTAGCTTTAGCTTCCAGTAGCTGATGACGCCACGAAACCTGTCAGCGGGTCGTTATTAAAGCAATGAGTTAAACGTGGACAAATGTAAATAAAAATGTAGTGATGCTGAAGGATGTAGCTAAACATGTGCAAGACACAGCCTTTGTTTTCATGTCAGACAAACCTAATGTGCTCCTTCAGTGAAGTTTTCAACCTTGGATGTGATTCAAAAACGCTTATTTAACATTTTCTGACTCTGCTGTTCCTTTCTCATCTGTGACAGCCTTTGGAAGACACAACCATGGTGTGCATTCCCTGTATTGTGATTCCTGTCCTACTGTGGGTCTACAAGAGGTTCCTGGAGCCTATCCTTTACCCCTTCATTTCACCCTTCATTAATACATTCTGGACCAAGAAGGCAGTCCAAGAAACTGGAACGAGTGACCAAAAACTTAGTCAAGAGTGTAATGGAACGAGCAAGGTGAGTCAGTGAAAATGACCATGATGTTAGAATTAAGTGTTTCCCATAAAGCAATATGTAAATGAAAGACTTTTAACACAGCACCATCAATTATAAAAGTCTTAGTCTTTTTTTTTTGTTTTTGAGTTTCATAGTTTTGCATGCCGAGTCAAACATTGCTCCTTGGTGTACTGTAGTCGTAGTATATTTATAACTGTAAATGATTGATCATAACAGTTTTAACTCAGATTATGTTTATTTTTCAGCCTGAAAGCAATGGTGAGGTCATTGCCAATGGATCAACTGTCGCAGCTGATAAGAAGACAGACTGATGGCTCCAAAGTGTTGCAATGCATTTGTAAATAGGCTATAGCATTATATATTGTATAGAGAAACTATTGATTAAATTAACTCTGTTTAATGAAAGTTTTATAACTCACCCAATGTATGTTAAACTTTTCTTTTGTCATGACTTAAAGGAGTTGGTTCTTGTTGACATATTTTATTTGTTAACCAGAAATTGAAAAAGAATAAATTTAATGAAAAAATGTCAATCTGTGTAGAATTTTTTTTTTTTAATTATCCAAAATTTTTAAGAGTCAAGTTTTGAGGAATCAATAAAGAAAACATATATGTGTATGAAAACATTTTGTGTATTTATTTACTAGGCTATGATTCCAGTCTGTCATTTATGAAAAATTAGTTGAAGTACATTTTAGTTTAGTTAATATAATGTATATGCAATAAATGGAGTTCATGAGTGCTGACATGATGTATGTCAGACAAACCTAGGCAAACCTGTGATTTCAGAATCTGCCTCAAATTCACCCTGGTTCCTAATGAGAACGTTAAATTGCAGTGTCTGTCAGTGAAGTCTGTCTCCAGTCGGTGTGTTTACTTTATGTTGGCCTCCTTGAAGCTTTGACTGCAACTGTCAAAGTCCTAATTGAACCATGTGATGCTTACTTTAAAAAATGGCCAGGTCAAATCTAAATGAAATGGACATGATCAATTTATTATTTATTTAGACAACATTTGTCTCTGGAAAATACAGTAGATATAAAATTAGTTATGTGAAGACTATTGTACATAGACGCCTTGACGATGCGATGTAGAACTTCACAAAACTTCCTTCTTCTACTGGCACACTTTCAGCAGATAGGAAGACAAACTGACAGTAATATATATCACCTGAAACTATAGTTAACTATTTTTTTCTAGTAAATTTTATAGATGATGGTGAGAATAAATCAATCAGTCCTCTGTGAAAGTTTTCTCCCACTGTTTTTATAATAGTGATAAAAAAAATTACTCTGTAGCATCATACAATTTGAAAAATAGATACATACATACATACATATATATATATATGCACACTAGGACTCTTACTATACTATAAACTATGGTATAATAATAATAATAATAATGGATTAGATTTATATTGCGCTTTTCTATTAACGCATACTCAAGGTATAAATGTAATGGCAGTATGTCTAATGTGTAAAATAGTCTTAACACATTATCCTGGCCTATTCATTCTGAGTGACATATGCCCAATATATGGGAGTATAATTACATCTTCACGTAAGTACTTTTGGTGACTTTTAAGAGCCCTAAGGATACAATTGATGCACGTATAGAAATGTACTAGATCAGTCTTTCTCAAATGGGGGTATGCGTACCCCGAGAGGTACTTGGAAGAAGCCCGGGGGTACTTGAATTTTTTTTGGGAAAAATACATTAAATAATTCAACATGTTCTGAATTTTAAAAAAAGGAGAATTAATGCTGAAATATAAAACACAATAAATACATTCATATAATAAAATTGACACTCCTGACCTTATTTCATTTCAATATTTAAAAAAAAATTACTTATAAAGATTTGTTATTTTTAATATATTAAAGTTAAATATATGTTGTTTGTTTACAAAATTTTGAAAATAAAAACAGACACCTTTGGCACAGGAACAAATTTTTCCAAAATTTTTCTATCAAAAATGCTGAAGCGAGAGTTGGGGGTACTTGGCTAAAAAATAAATATTTCAGGGGGTACTCCACTGTAAAAAAGTTGAGAACCACTGTACTTGATCACCTCTCTGTGATCTAGTAAACCTATTTCAATTTTTACGTCATGACGTCTCTGAGCCTCCATGTCGTCATTACGCAAGGGGTGGCGACGTGGAAAACATGGAGGAAAAGGAGTAGGTAGTGGTGTAGTTAACTTAAGTGTCACAAATTTATCACAATTAGGAGGCATTTCTGTTGTGAATCAAACTTGGCAAAAAAAATTAGTCAAAACCGACCATTCGAATAGAAGCTGTTGTTGCTGAACGGTCCTTGAAGCCACGGAAACTGCGAGAAACATTTATGACAGGTAAGCCGAGCGGTCAGCTGATTGCAAACAGAACAGAGCTAGCTGCTTTTGGACTGTCACTTATTTACACTAGCTAACTGTTCCTACTCATGAATCATTAATTTACACAGCTTGGAGTTGGTGTCATATTAGGGTCAGTATTTTGTTGCGGCAGACTGCTGCTAAAACTGAATGTGTACTGGTAACAGGCTGAGCTAGCTAACGCCATGCACAGTACACTGGTAACTGAAGGCTGCAGCTGCAGTCAGATTATAGCAAGACACAACTGTAGAGGTGTGAGAAAAACACTCTTAATACTGCTAAAGTTACCTGGATGTTTATAGCTATTTCCGGCATCCGGTAATCTCTGGTAAAATTTAACCACCACCACCATTACCCTTAAGCAAATGTTGGCTCTGTCGGTCACACCTCAGATGTATGACAAAGGTGTGTCAGCTGGTTAAAACTAAACCCATGTCCTGGTCCTGTGTGTGTATGTCATCCCAAAAGAGATGTAAACTGTCATGTGAGGATGAGTGAGGACGGATCTTACCTGCTTACAGATTGCTAGTTTTGGATGTGATTTGTAATGTATGAAAAGAGATGTGAACAAGAGCTCCACTAATTATGATACAGCTTTTCCAAAGAGAAGCAAATCTATGATGGAGTGATAAGAATCTATTATATGTGATGAGAAATTGACTTTTAATAAACACAACTCCAGTCTTTTACATGAATGTTAGTCAGGGCCTTTTAAAAAAAGTTCTAAATGTTGGGGATCTTTTTACAGGTTTATCAGTTTACAGTCATTGAACTGTCATGGCTCTTGTGATATTACATATTCTGTTTAACTACAGTTGGCCGTTGACCTGCATGTAATAACATGAAATAAGATGTATAACGTTTATTCCAAACTGACATGAACAGAAGTGATATGTTCTCAATGTACCAGTGGAAATAAGTTTTATGCATTAGATGTAGACTGGAAAGACTGACCAGGGATGAGGGAAAGTGATATTACACACAGCTTTTGTTCCATATACCATGATTTATTTGTCATTGAATTCATCAGGGCTTTTGATGGACTCACATACACTCTCAATGCTAAACATTACTGGAGATACACTACTCACAATAAGTTAGGGATATTGTTATTTACATGAGTGCTTGTCCTATTTGGTTTGAATTTCAATGAAATAAGTAATAGTTCCCTTTGATATTACTATTAATGAATGAGAAGAAACACCATTTTCATTAGT
>JAPQRQ010000005.1:48905747-48919670 GCA_037367365.1 Apogon talboti
GGAACATGATGGTTGGTTGAAGGTCATCCAGTTGTGGTGACACATATTCAGTCTAAAGGTCAAAGGTCAACATTTGCGCTAATTAGTACTAACTGTCTGAAATGCACAAATGCAATGTGATTAAAAACTTTGATAACCACTGAGTACGTAGAACAAATCTGATTAACAGATCTCATCAATTGCTTTTGTAAGACATTTTTTAAACTGTTAAGAGACTTAGTGGACACCCTGTACATCTATGTTTAGTCTGTCTCTCACTGTCAAATAAAGATAGCCAGCTTCATGCAGTTTTATGTCTGACCTTGAATGTGACTGTTTTCCTTTTGCCTTCTTCCACAGTCAGCTGTTTATTTGGCAGGCCCACAATGCACTGTTCATGATTCGCTGCCTGCTCAAGGTGTTCATCAGGGAGATGAGTGAAGAGGACCTGCAGCTCCAGTTCTCCTACCAGGAGAGGGCGCCAGGCTTCTGCGGAGGTGAGACCCATCACAGACAGACATTTGGAGCAGGATGAAGTGTCCCAGGATGATTGTAATGGGGCCAAATCCAGATTAACACTAGCACTTAACAAGCTAGTTTTTGTATACAGCAGTTATCAGAGTTACTATAACTTTGACATTTTACAAGTTTTTACTCCGTATTTCCGTTGTATTTCACATTACAAGTGATGTTTGTATTGACATGTATTCATCTTATCCAGTGTTGGTAGCCAAAATATTTTATTTTTAACCTCCATATTGAGCATTAGTTCTATTGAGTTTGTGGCATTTTTAAGTGTTGTTGAGTTGGACAGGTTAGCATAAACTCTGCCAGTGCATCCAGTTCTGTGGTTCAGTTCTTCAAAGTATAACAACATGGTCAAATAAGGATGCAGCTTTGTCATTCCATCAGATGTGCACATTATCAAAGCTTGATTAATGTTTCCTCTTTTCATTTCACTGATTTTAAGTTGCAGCTAAACTCAATTTACCAATTATATAAGTAAAAATAATTCAAATAGAGATGATTTAATACAAAGAGCAATACTGAGATACAATAATTAAAAATGCAGTCATGCAAAAAGCATTTTTAATTCAAGGCAAGAGAATAGAAAATAGTTAAAATATGTATTACCCAGATTTATTTATTTTAGTGTGTATTACTTTGAATCAAGTATTCAGTTCTACAAATATTTGGTTCCTAATATAGTTAAAGTGCATGTCTGTGAAGGGTTATCAACTAATTCATTGTTTTTTTTTCCCCGTCTCAAACTGTCATGATTTACTTGCCTTTAAATATCTGCTATTGATCACCTGCATAACTTTCATTTCCATTTGAATTAACTCTAATTATCCTCACATACATCTGTTTTTATTTTATATGTATAGCATATTTCATATACTGTCCCACTGTTGTAGCATTTTTACACAAACTCCCCAACATCTCATGAGAACACTTGAATAGAAACAATTTTCCATCAGACTCGTAAGGTGGTGCAGTTATTACAGAAACCGTTGCTTGAGTCTAATGTGTAACAGCTCCCCTCGTACCTAAAGAGAAATTGACTTTTTAATTGAACATGAATACCCCTGGCCGCTGACCTGGATCAAATGTCTCAGAGAAACTCGGTTAATAAAACACAGTCTGCATTCACCGACTCTACAGCATTTTCAGTTTAATAATTACCTGACCAAGTTCCTGATGCACAAATAAAGACCGCAATATAATCATCATACAACAAAAAACAGCCATAGAAGGAGCTGATGTCTGTATCTGCTTAATTCATCAGTGGTCATACATAATTACAAATCTAAGTGAGATGATATGTCTTAATGTTATTTTTGTTGCCATATTAACTTCAGTTACGGTGGTTGTTGTACCTTTGAGATTCACAAATTAACACATCCTGTTCACTTGCAGATTTCTAAAAACAAATTGAGAAAATAATTGAGAAAAGTGGTAATAAGGAGATGATTGCAATCAGCCAATTTCCTCTGAACAAAGAGCACTAAATAAGAATGGGAAAAGACAATAATGAGGAGGAGAATGACTGTATTCAACAGGGAGCTTCTATATATGACTTGTATAATAATTCCCATAACCCCTTGTGTAGAAACAGGCAGCGAGGACCTCCTTGAGGAACTGTTGTCCAACCTCGTTCACCTGATTGTTGAAGTGCCCCTGCTGTGAGTATTGCCTCTGCTGTGTGTATCTGTATGCATATGAAGGTGTGTGTATGAAAGGTTGAGTACAACACCCCACTGAGTGTTATGTGCATTCACAAAGGTCACACACAGAGACCTGATCCACGAATGACGCTGTGAAAAGCAAACTGTTATACATGACAAGTTCTGACTGACGTTTTCTTTCTTTTTTTTTTTTTTTTTTGACAGTGTCACAGATTTTTAATGATCTTCACTAATATTGCAGGTTAAACTGTCGTGTTAAGGCCCATTCATGCATCATGTTAAAGACGCATATGTATATAGGCTCAGCGTTCTGTCCTTCCTCCACATTCATTATGTCCATATTTCTGTCCATCCTCTGGGAGTTTGCAGATGCGAACCCAAAGGGAAAGTACGGAGCAGTACCACCAGGAACCATAGGGGGCAGTGTTGAGATTTAAAGAGAATAATTTCCAGAAATGGTGGAACTTTTCAAAGAGCGACTGTGTGAGTTTGTGAAAAACTACCAACATATTTACGACCATTACCCTTCTGAATACCAAAGTTAGTATCCACATTAGTAATACCTCCTCTGTTGTCACCATATTTGTTATTATTGACTTTGAAAAAACTTTACTCTTCTCATGGTATTCAGCCAGTATGTTAATTCAGAGCAGCGCCCTCTGGTGGATTGATTGACAAACGCTCATTCCAACACAACGGACACATCTAAGTATGAAGGCAGTGACCCTTGACACCATTTGAAACGGACATACCTATTTACATACGTAAAGTGAGCATGAATGGGCTCTTAGCCTCAAATGATGATGACATTACAGTTTCTTGCTTGTTTATTGTTTTGGGGATATATAAATGTACCATTAATTCCTTCCGTCTTTCCGTCCATCCGAGATTTTTGTCCAACTGATTTTTCAAGACTATTTGCCCGATTCTTTTCAAATTTGACACACATTATCTTTACCACCAGGAGAGGTGCAGTGCACAGTTAAATGGCTGAATTAAAATTTTCGAATTTTGAATAATTTAGAAAAAAAAATCTAACTTAGAAAAATTGTTCAGTGTAATTGTATAGTTTTGAATGTCCTACCCAAAGGGCCAGGTCCTCAGCACCAAAATGAAGCCAATGTGGAAGTGTCTTAAATCTGTAATACCACTGACGGCCACTGGGGGTGGCTTTAAAAACCCATGGCTCCTATAGACTCGCATTGAACGTTTCTCCAAATAAACTAAGTCAGTTTATTTAGACTGTCTAATAAGTGATCTGGTGGTTGACCTTTAATTTTTTTCCATTGTTAATAAGATCTCGGGTCAAATAGACAGTTTATTGTCTACCTTGTTGGGCTTTGAATGACAAGTCTGTATGACACCTGGTTTACTGAGTCAGTAGACTAGTGATTAGCATTAATTCACCCCTGACCACATGTTTCTGACCCTTCACGCTCCTTTAGCTGGCTGCTTCCTGTTCCAAAAAGTGAGCATGACAGTTATGTTGATGGCCAAACTACTGGCTTCAAACCCATGTATGTCCACTAATTCCATACAGTCTGTCATTCCATCTCTAGATTTCTGGAATATTCCACTGTGTTTATCGTGTTCTGACCATAAAAAGGAGCATAGAACCACAAGCAACCAACTAAAACATTCACTCAGGACCAAAAATCAGACTTTAAACTTCAAGAAATAAAGATTTAATTGACATTTAATTGTGATTATTACTGATTGAAAAGCCACTGGAGCTGAAATCGAGCCAAACTTTGAAAATACACACCTGTTACACACATATTTAATCCTCCTACCTGGATGAAAACGTCTGTGATTAAACACAGTCTGGGTTTCTACAGCCTGAGTAGATGTAGAAGTCACATTTCTCCTCAGTCCAGTTGAATTACAATATGCTGAAAAGGAATTATAGAATTTCCACCCAGTAACTAAAAACTATGAAGCAATGCAACTTTTAACCAAGACAACCTGATACGACAGTAAGGGTGAGATGTTACGTGTTTGACTTGCAGATGCTGTCTCCTCGTCTGACATATTGGAGTAACATTATAAAGTAAAAGATAAAACCCTTGAAAATGTGTTCATTTGGAAATAAAAGGAGAAACAGTTTCATAGTGACTGTGTTTGACTGAATATTTTAGTGTGATTTCAGTTGGAACTATTTCCTCCATTCAAGTTATTCTGTCACAGATTGCAGAAACGTGACCAGTACTCACTGTTTCCTTGATGAAATATCAGCGTCGTTCCTCACATGCTTCTCTCTCTGTGCCTGCCAGCGTATTCTTTTTCTCCTTCTCTGCCTTCCCTCTTCTTTTCTGTTGTCTCCGGATGCCAAATCCTGGCTTGCATTCATAAATGCATTCAACATTCCAACTTTATTCATTGTTCCACGGTCCAAAATTCTCCCTGTTTTTCTTCCCTCCACCACTTTGTGGCTGTTGGCCCGTTTCCTGTCTACATGCTTTTGGTTTGGATGGAAGTGCTACCTTTCTTTTGTTATAGCTCTCCGTGAATGTCTTGCATATTTCTCTACTTTACATAGAAGTGGTTTTTGGCTTAATTTTACAAGACATACTGTATACATACAGGTATTATCTGACAGGTCAGAGTGTGGATGGAACTGTAGAATGAGCAGCCCCAGAGCACGTATTACACAAAGGTTAAGGTGTAGAATTTCCTATTTACAACCTATGGACGGTTTTACTTCTGATAATTTCTCTCAAATGGAATGTGCATGAGTTTGTGTGCATTTGTGAAAAGTTAATACAATGATGTTTAACTTTCAGATGAAGAGAAAGAGAGACAATTAAAAAAACATGTTTTAATCAGGGCAGCTGGTTAAAAACCTGCTTTTAAATTCCACAAACTCTCTGTAATGCTTCTACTTTGTGCACCTAATACCCACTTCATTAGGAGATATTACACAAGTGCAGTGGATCACAGCTGGAACACCTGCCTACTGTATGGCTGATCTGCCTTTTCATTAGGGATTTTTTTTCTCATAATGTATAATTTAGTATAAGTCACCCCACACTTAAATGATTCCTATATGGTGTGTGTTCATCTGTCCATGCAGGGATATCACCTATAGTATCCTGTTTGAAGCAGTCACCACGCTGCTGGTGTTCTTTTCCTACCAGCTCTTCCACAAAGACATCCTCAGAGACGGAATAATATACCAACACGTCATGAAGGGACGATGGTGAGGATATCCACAAATGCATAAACATACAGTTTACAAGTGCTGACATTTACTCAACTCACCTTTAAAGGTCGACTTGCATCTAGACCTATCTCCACACTTTCTCAGCCATTTACTGGAGATAAATCTGGCACCATACACTGTCATTCTGGAATAAACGGGGTTTGGTTAGTTTGACTCTTGCTGAATAAATTTCACTAGTTCGGGATGATATTGAGCACAACGTACAGTGACAATGCCTTTGCTGAATTATTATGGTGAAACTTTTGTACACACAGAAGTGAATGCAGCATTAAATTAACTAAATCCTGTCAAAGAAGGTATCGGAAAAAACTCGCATGTGCTCACATCTGTCATTATTATGTCTGAAATCCATCAATCTCTAATTTTCATATGTGGAAATAAGCCATGGCATTAACATAATTAGTGATTAACAATACTGATACTGATGTTTAAAATGACATTGTGGCCGGTAGCTGATACCAATACCAGTGTTACTTTCTGTTTCTTCATTTTGTTTTTATTGCTATTAACAAAGACATCGTCATTGTAAATATTAAAATGGTTCCTTATTTAAAGTCGCTCAGCCCTTCATCACATTACCTTTGAATGACCACATATTCTAACATAAAAATGGATGAAAAAAACTAATCTATCTAAACAAATAAATAGACACTCTTATCGGGGAAAAGACATATAATATGCCAATACCGATACTGACCAATGTCAGCAAGTTTTGGCTGATACTGTGTCTGGCCAATATATTCCTTAAAAATAATAAGATAATAAGTCCCCACAAAAAAATATGCTTAAAAGTTGTGTGTTTTTTTTTTTTTTGTTTTTTTTTAAAAAGCAGGTTCTGGTGCAAGTTCAATTATTTCCAAGGTGTATGGTGAAGGGGAAAAAAAACAACTCCAGCTGCACTTTTTTTGTTTTTTTTTGTTTTGTTTTTTTTTTTACAGTGTAGAATGACTTTATTAATGCTAGATCAATGTATTTCAGCTTGTGCCCTTCATTAGATGCTAGAGTTCTTGGCCTGCTTTATCTAAACTAGCCAATTGTAGCATTTAGCTCCAACTCTGAGTTTGTGGTTTTTCTGTTAAATAGCAAGGGAGACTTTGAAACTTGTAAAAAAAAAAAAAAAAAAAAGACCAAAATAGTCACCCAGTGGCAGGATCATTCCAATAGTGGACATAGTCTGAGCCAGACTTCCCAAAAGATTCAGTGTGTGAGATGTAGCAGCATCTAGTGGTGAGGTTGCAGACTCCAGTCAACTGAAAACCCTTCAAACCAATCAATGTGGCTCTTAAAGCCATTGATTTTGTCCATTCTGGGCTTTTTAGTTAAGGGTATATTAACTCTGGTCGTGCATAGTAAGTGACGTTAATGCATCTTAACACTTAATGTGACTCACATTAAAATGAAAACCAATAAATCCATTCTCAGCTACCATAGAAACATGGCACTGCAACATTACAGACTCTATGGAGACAACATTCCAATTTAAGAAAAAGGCAGCATTTGTTTCTCATGTGATTCACTAATGACACAGAATTATGTATGTGTGTCTGCAATTATATCCCCATGACCCAGGGGTGTCAAACTCATTTTATTTCAGTTCCACATTGGGCCCAATATGATCTGAAGTGGCCCGGACCAGTAAAATAACAACAGTGGAAAAAAGTTAAATTATATTATGTAAGTGTTTACATCTACAAAGTTTCCCTAAAAATCTGAATAACATGAACAACTTGAAATGTCTTGAGAAAAATAAGTGCAGTGTTTACAATATTCTGCCTCAGTTTATCATTTACACATGTGCATTACAACTTACAGATCACAGTGGATCTACAAATACACAAAACATTTAGTAACTGGCAGAATATTGTTGAAATTACACTGACTTCTCTTGACATTTTAGGTTGTTAATATTTGTTCAGGTTATTCACATTTTATGTGAAAAGATTGTTTGCAAATGTAAACATTTTCATGTGATTCTACTTTTGACACTAAAACAAAAACATTTGGAGTCGTCATCATTTATATGTTATTATTAGGGCTGGGACTTTAACGTGTTAATTTTGATTAATTAATTACAGGACAGATTACGGCATTTAAAAAAAAGACGCATTTTATCGAATTTTATTTTTGCACTCCAGACAACATGGAACATTTCTCAGTGCAGGTGTTTCTAGCGTACCGATTATATGATGCACTGAACAAGTGGAGGCGGCAACGTTAGGACATGATGGACGGGACATTTACGTTTAAAAGATGATTGGCTCGAAGCCTAGATAAGAGCACTGATGTGTGCAAACTATGGCACAAAGAGTTTGGATACCACCGCAGTTATTCCAGCCTCCGTTAACACCTAAGTGACAAACGCATTGCAGCTAGTACGAACACCAGAGCTAATGCTAATGCTAACACTAATATTAAAGGTACTTCTCTTTTGACAGACTTCAAAATAAAAGCACTTCCTGATATTAAATAGATTAAAGAGTTTACTCTTAATAATTAGCAGCTTTGTTATGACTCTTACTGACAATCAACTGAAATATCTGGAAAAAAAAGACAAATAATGTATTATTTTAATATAAACTTAAACCAACATGAATTGCCTGGTTTTCTCTAAACTCAAATAAAGAGTCACAACAGTGCTACAGATAGCGTCATCTGACCCCACTCATGAACCAATATGCACAAAGACAATTTTAAACAAAATCCAGCCACTTTATGACACTAAAAATGAAGTAAAAGGGAAAGAGGGACTGAGGTCAGTTAAGGGACCATTTTCTGTGTCTTTTTTTCTTTACCATTTTAGATGGTATGGCACTAATGTTTTATGGCACATAAACTGTTGGTCTGTTTATTTTTGGTTAAGGATATGTATTTATCACTTTACTACTCTTCTGAAATGTACTTGAAAGTACTCTTTATGTACTCTTTATGAACTTCATATAAACTGTTTAGCAGTTTATATGAAGTAATATGGGTGTACTCTTTATGAACTTCATATAAACTGTTTAGCAGTTTATATGAAGTAATATGGGTGGCTGTGGCTCAGTTGGTAGAGTGGGTCGTCCATTGACCGAAGGGTTGGCGGTTCAAATCCTGGCTCCGACTGTCCACATGTCGAAGTGTCCTTGGGCAAGACACTGAACCCTAAATTGCTCCAGTGGAGCCTGGCAGCACTTTGTACGGCCCACTGGTGTATGTGTATGTGTATGTGTGTGTGTGTAAAGGCCATGTAAAGCGCTTTGGGCACCATTAAAGTGCGGAAAAGCGCTATATAAGGATGTGTCTATTCATTGATTTAGTCATCTACCCAAATCTGTTTGAATTGGAAAATGTTCCTTTTAATATGCAATTAAAATATGATTAATTACAAGGTCACTAATTAAATCGATTAATTTCTTTTTATTGAGTCCCACTAGTTATTATGTTATTTTACTGGTCTGACCCACTTTAGATCATATTGGTCGTATGTGGAACCTGAACTAAAATGATTTTAATACCATTGATTGTTATCGTCCGTGTAATTTTTGCATTTCACAATTTCATCCCGTGTGTCGGATTGGATCCTTTGGCGGGCCAGTTTTGTCCCACGGGCCATATGTTTGACACCTGCACCCTAACCCGTCAAAATCTCTCACACTGAATCTTTAACACCAAGACCAAGTTCATACAAAGACAGAAGTAAAGCAGACTCCTAAGTGTGCACTCACTGCAGAGGCATTTATACACTGTGTGAGCCCGTCAGATGCCCCAGTAACTGAGGCGTCCAACAATCTGTTTGGCAGCCGTGGGCCCAAATAATTTTGGAGTGTCTCCAATCTAATGTGAGACCGTCTGATTCAGCCCACTGTGCCTCCATCCGGGCTCCAATACCATTACCACAATTTGTTTCTGTGCTTCCAGACAGTCTCTGCATGTTCCAAACAACTCCTTCATGTGAATGACACTTCAAAAATAAACACAAACACTGACTCCACTGTGATCTTATCTAGCTCACTTAAGTTGAAAAATACTTGTAGTGCGTATCATACACAACCAGTTACACATGACTTGGGTAGAAATAAGACTTGTGTCTCCATATTTGCCTCACGCACATTTCTTTAATTTGTCATATATAATTTGTCTGTGGGTGGGTTTCTGTCCTAATATATTATAGCTGAATTTTCACAAAATTACCAAAAGAAAATGTAAATTAGTGTATGTTTCCATCCAGTAGTGTCATGAAAATACTAGATGCCCATAAAGTCTCTTTACAGCTTAACAAATTTATTACAAAAGCAAATGAATAGACAAATCTGTGGAAATTATTGCAAAAAGAAAAGTAGATATTTAATTTCATACACGTCTATATGGGCACCAGCACTGTCCCTGTCTCCATAGATTTCTTGTGCCATGCACATATTGACGGACGTGACGGTGGATGTCTTCCATAATTAATCCTGTAGTTTCGCTGAGTCTCCATATTCGATTTTTTTTTCTCCAATAAACCACGATGCACATTGTGCATTTTCTTTAGGAGTATCCATTTTTTAGGGGTTTATTTAACAGAACCTACTTCATCAACACGGTACCTGTAATACACAAATATAATGTAATTAAAAACTTTGATAACCACTGAGTACATAGAACAAATCTGATTAACACATCTCATCAATTGCTTTTCTAATAAATGTTTTAAATTGTAAAGAGACTTTGTGGACACCCTGTATTAAGAGTTCATCATCGTCATCATCATCATGGTTTAAGACTTTGCCAGTTTCATATAGTGACATACTACTGGAGATATTGATTGAGGGCGGATAAACTTAAGCGGTTATTTGTCACTAATCTAAATTTAGCTTTTTGTCCCAAACCAAACCAAACTAAATGAAACCGAGCCAAATTAAGCCACTTGTTTGAACCGTATAATATTGTTTCAGATTTGCTGTTTGTCAAAGCCTTTGTATAACATTTGTATCTTCTGCTTTTCATACTTAGTGGTTTTTGTTGCTGTTTCCATCTAATATGACATCTCTGTTTGTCTCTTGTATAAATTCAGTGAATTCTGTCTCAGTATTGGTCCAAACACACAGACACACATAATTATTCACAAATTTATTCACAAATTCAATATGTAAATAAACACAGCTGCATTGAAATGCACTTTGTTTGTAATGCTGTTCTGAAGAAGTGGCCTTCTTCAAAATCTCTTTGCTTCTTTCTCCCCCAGTTTGTCTTTAACCAGTCGCCTTGTGAAGACGCTGCTCTATAACTTCATTAGGCAGGAGAAATGTCCTCCTCCTGCCACCCACATCTTTGAACCAAAGGCAGAGGGAGGCCTTCTGTATGGCCTGGCGTCTGGAGTGGCAAGTACGTGAACATACATTTACACACAAACTAAAGAAACTCTGCAATAGTACTTAATTTTTCCATGCAACTTTTGTGCAATTTGTTTTAGAAACGGCACCATGTCCTGAACTTTGAAGTTATGATTAAATAAAATTGTAATTAACAGAGGCAATGATAATCAGATGATGAAAGTGGACGCCAGTGTGCAGTGCTTCCAGCCATAGAGCATAAACTATGATTAATCAAAGAAAAGAAAATGGGAGCTGTGTTAATGGCCGTGGGAGATGAAACTGATGACTTTTAGACCACGAGTGTGCTTGGTGTGTGTGTTCAGTGTATGTTTGTTTGAGTATGAGAATAGACCGGCATCCATGGACTTCCCCGACAAATAAATGCTCTTTGTCGGTTGTTGGTGGCAGATTCCTATCAGTGAGACATCAGTGTTCACCCCAGCCTGTCTGCCTGTGGCCGGCGATCGGCCCGATGAGTTATGGTGGCCTGTCCTGTTCTGTAATCCCCTAGAGCCTGTCTGTCTGCAGCCGCCTCCCTTATACACACACACACAGACCAACAAAGACACCAGCTCTCCTCTGCTCACAGCTCAGAAACAACACTTGTTTTCTTTCTCTGTCCCTTCGGCTTGTACTTGCACAGTCACAGGGGATTGATAGACGCAAGATAATTTAAATTTTTTTTTATTTAACCAGGAAAAAATTCGTTGAGATTAAAAATCTTTTTTGTAACACAGTGTCCCGGCCATGACAGCAGCAGAAGTTACAGAGATTTCATCCATACATCCACACTAAAAATATATATAAAACACATAACGAAACTCAGTTTTAAAACCATACATAAATCATTACACTAAGAACATACATGTAAAACACCATCAGTAATTTAGGTTTTCAGGTTTATGTTTATTCAGTCGTCATCCATAATACAGAAAATAAAAACAGTGAGCCTAATTTTAAGTCTGTGAATTATGTTGAGACTGAATAGGCTTAGGCAGAAGCTAAATGCTTCTACACCTCACCCACATTCAAATCAAAATCAGTTTTAGGTACTAAAGGTACTAAAATTATACAACAATGTTAAAAAGCATCTCAAAGCAGAACCGTATTCAGTCGGTTACAAAAACAACTACATCTGGGTTTATCCTTTTCCCATTCATTTAGAATGACTTTGAATGTGTGTACAGAGACCATGTCCTTCGGTTTTATCTCCTTCTGTTGGTTGTTCCAGGCAGCGGCAGCAGAACATTTAAAAGCTTTCTTCCTCAGTTCTGTTCTCATTTTTGGAAGACATAGTGATAACATATCCTGGGATCGCAGACTGTCATTATTAAATCATTTAGATTTGTGAAAAGGGCTGTCGTTCTATGGTAACAGTGAATATAAGTTGGAATCCTTTAACTGTACAGCTAAGGAAGTATCTCCCCCTCGACTGCCCTGTGTTTACCACCTTGCCTTTCACGTCTGTTGCTTATGGGATGCTGTGCAGGTATCTGGAAACAGCTACTGCAGATGGAATGGAGATCATGGGAGTAGTGACAAAAGGTCAAACTTGAATGTTGATCTAACAATTAGCCCTTAGAGCTGAGGAGAGTCTGTAAATTCACTTAAACATAAGATAAATTGCACTGATAGTTTCCTTTTTTTTGTATTAATTACTGGTTGTCATGCACGGTCAGGTTGCCCTGTCTATTCATTTGGATTCATAGGCGAGCAGGATTCCCCCCCCCAACGGAACACTGCCGTTGGCAAAGCAAAACAGCTCTTGATTTCTGTCGGCCTTTGAATGTCTAGTTGGGATTGGATGTCGCTTCCTTGCTTTTACACATGTCTCTGTCTGAGTCTGAGCGAACGTCTGCAGGGGGGATTATCACCCAGACTGGCAACTCAGAGCTTTTTTGGCCTCATGTCCCCTCCTCTCCCCATGTATTCTCTCTCTAAACCACCTGCTACCTGTTTTCAGTTGTAGGCACATTTTCATAGGTATAACCTGTTTTTTTTGTTTTGTTTTTTTTTTTGAATTTTCATGCTTTAACCTTTCAAAACTGAACTACAATGAGTACAACTTGGATGCAGGAACTTCCTCTAAGGAACAACTTAATTTGCTTATACACAAAAACACATGTTCAACAATTCTCATAGTCCACATTATTTGTCATCATTATGCAATAACACAACCTCACATAGCTTTAACTTGTGTAGCTATGCATATGTACATAGTGTTCATTAAACTGTGAATATGACATATTAAAAAGAACTGGAGAAATATTTCAGAATCCTTATACCTTACTATATCTGAATGTCTGTCAATCGACAACTTAAATCATCCTGATTAGCAAACCGTAAGAGTTACAAAAATGGTCAAATCAGCCTCAATGTTGATATGTAAAAAAGGTTTTCAGATTTTGTAACGTGATTTGACAAGCATTAGAAGACCTCTCTTTATATCATGACATTTCTTGTAAAAACGTCTGGAGTGTTCTCATATTTTGTGTGTTTTTCTAAGCATGGATAAGAGTGGGTTTGGCTAAAAGCCCTTTAAGTGTATATTTGGATTTGCTTAAGATTATCTGAAGATTGTGTTTATTATTGTCTGTACAGCATGTTTCCCCGTGTGCATTTTTGGATAATCATCATAAGAGGCTGGCGTTCTCATCTGTGTGTGTATCTGAATATTTGGCGAAGGTATTGGCCCAAAGCCCTGATGTCATATTTCATTGACTGTTTTGCAAGTAAATAAGTAAGTAGCACATTGTGTTTCTATGTCTGCACTGAAGTATATGTTCTCAGCTGTAACTATGAGAAACACTTTTTCCACTTGGGCTCCTGTCTTTAGTGTCTCCACAGCCCATCGAGGTGTTCACTGTTCAAGATGGTGTGGCCACTAAGGCTCAGCGCTTGTCATTTTCTGGAATAATCCTACAATAGGGTGACTTTTTCATTCTTTGTTGAGACATACTGTCAAGGTTCCTCTATTTACTTACTTTACTTATCTCTTTAAGTACCGCGGCGTACCTTACCTACCTCTCTCTC
Source organism: Apogon talboti (assembly GCA_037367365.1). Classification (NCBI taxonomy): domain Eukaryota; kingdom Metazoa; phylum Chordata; class Actinopteri; order Kurtiformes; family Apogonidae; genus Apogon; species Apogon talboti. Next base: position 48,919,505 of record JAPQRQ010000005.1, read on the forward strand.
TATCTCTTTCTCAAATTTCACTCAGTATGCAATACATGAAGGCTCATGTATTTACTCATAGGCGTATTTAAAACAGAGATCCGGGGCTACTGCTAAAAATGGGGCGGCCGTGGCTCAGATGGTAGAGCAGGTAAGGTAGGTCCGATAACCGAAGGGTTGGCGGTTC
>JAPQRQ010000005.1:48922395-48933651 GCA_037367365.1 Apogon talboti
TCGGATATCGTTTTTTTTTTAGCCCCCAATATCGGTATCGGCATCGGCCCTGAAAATCCCATATCGGTCGGGCTCTAGTTAGCATGGATAGAATCCTTTGCCCGAAGTGACGACAGCTCGCGGATCTCGGCATCTCCCCAGTTCGACATCTTTCTGGTCGCATTGATATGTTTGTTTACTGTACATGGCCCACACTCATTTTTAAATCCCCCAGAACGGGGGTTGCACACGATATGCCATCAAAACGTCACACCTTGGTTGTGGAATGAGAGGTGTTCCTTTTACATAGTTTTCCAGAATCATGATTCCACCTTTATCACGGCTCTGTTACTGCCTCCAGAGTCGTTACAGAGCCATGACAGAAGTGAGACCAAATGATCCACCATTTCATTTACACAGACGTCGTTCCAGAAATATGGTGAAATATTCTTGTAACAGAAGTGCTGTGTAGAAGGGGCTATTCTCTCTGTGTGAGCTACAACTGGTTCCAATGAGAGGAGTGAGTGGGTGGAGGCACAACAGTGATTGGACATTAACCTGTGGCGGCGGGCTTTCGCCTGCCTGGACAGGTATGAAGATAATTGGCGCACACACTCATTGGCCTGTAAAGCACTATATAAAGCGCCAATGCAAAATCAATTGCAAAACCAAAAACCCTCGGTCTATAAGGGCAGATTGTCCCGTGCAGGGCAGACTGAACAGTCTGCTATTTTCCCAAGTACCATTGCATCGCTAGTACAGGTACACTTTAAGCCCTGCCATGAGTTTTAGCAACAAAAGCGAGGCTGTGGGGGGTGGGGGGGTGAGGTGAATTTGTGTTGCATGTCTCGTATCAAGATGCCTTCACTGCCCTGCGGTCCCGATGCCCAGACTGTGATTAGAGCTTGCCAGACTCTGTGTCGGCCCGTGACCTTCTCTTTTCCTCACTTTCCCCTTTCCCTTTCCTCGTCTTCGTGTCCTCCTGCTCTTTTTCCAGCGGGCATCAGGCCAGGGCCGCGGCAGCCTAAGCAGTATAACATTATTGGGTTTATGTGGTGGGCAGGCAGACAGGATGAGGGAACCAGGCCAGACGGATAACAAACAGCACCCACTAAGGTAAAATCAGAGTGTGTGTGTGTGTGTGTGTGTGTGTGTGTGTGTGTGTGTGTGTGTGTGTGTGTGTGTGTGTGTGTGTGTGTGTGAGAAAGAGAAGGCAGAGGGAGGGAGTGCAGGAAATGTGGCTGCCAGACTGGGCTGTGACACTGTTGGGCTAGTCACCGTGGTGCCAGTGAACAAGGCTCCGTCACAACTTGGCCCTCCTCCTCCAGATCTTGTTTTCTTTCACACTCTTACACTTTCTGAGCACTACAACACTATCATGTGTACAGGCAGACACAAGTGAGCTGTGACTGACAAATTATGTCATTTCTCTTCATGCAGTTGCTTTTTAATGTGGACACACTTTGTTGATGTCATTTCCTATCCCCTCTCCAAACATATGAGGAATTATACACACATGTTTGGAGAGCTCTGTACTAGCCATAATTGAATGAATTTCTGAAAGGTGTGTCACTCACTCTAATATTTTCTTCTTTGTTTGACTTCAGTCTTTTGTGGTTGGAAAAATCACCTAAACAGATGATGTGAGATGTCTTAGATGGATCTGGTTGACTTGATGACACTCACTGGGGCCAGTCATATTTTTTCTTCTGGACTTAAAGAGGAAAATGAAGCCAAAACTCGTGCTTTTTCATGTGTTGTCAGTAGATGGCAGCAAATCCACTTGGCTTCTCCTCAAATTCAGCATGTATGATGAGTGTGGACCTTGATCTCAGTCACACTGCCCTTCTCTCTGCTGCTTAGTTCATGCGTTCTGTGTGGCTAGACATGCAGGAGCCAGAGACTGTCATCTGTGTACCTTGGTTCTCGTGCTTCTCATGTCGTTCACACCCCTGAAAGCATCAGGTTCTTAGGAAACACAGCTCCGTCAACAACAAAATCGAAGGCTGCTCCAACTGGACACTACTTCCATTTTGTCTTTGTTCAGTGGCACCGTCTGAGTTGTTTCAAATTCCAGGTGCTGCAAACTCTTGCGCATGACTTCATAGTGCCAGTTTTAGTCTTTATTACATCAGTTTGACTGTACATTTTTTCATTCATTCAGCGTAGAACAGATATAAGACTGGAGATTCGTGACGTGTAGGAGTCATTGGTGCTGAATGTTACTCATGTGTGTGGTACACCAGCTGTACAGTAGCTCAGAGGAAAGCACTCCAGAGGGTCATCAGAATGCCTCAGAAGATTGTCGGCTGCTCTGACACTGACCAAACACTGGAAGACCTACATAGTCTCCGCTGCCTCAAAAAAGCACAAAACATTACAAAGGACAGTTCTCAGATTCAGACAGACTGAGACTTTATTCGATCACTGACATGATGAGAACGAAACACAGTTCCCCAGGTTTCAGTGCGCAGCATGAATGAACAGGGTAAAAAATAGACAACAATAGGTAAAAATAGATTTAAAAAGTAGGTAAAAACAATAGAATAGGATTAAAACTACTATAAAAACCACGAAAATCAAGATAAAACCTCTGAATCTGTACAATATTGCACAATTTGCATTAGCAGCAACAGCTTAAGGTGATGGTGTATGTACAGCAGCAGCAACATGAGCACAAAATATTAGAAAGGATAGTTCTCACCCTGGACACACTCTGTTTGAACTTTGTCCATCAGACAGATGATAGAGAATAACAAAGACAAGCACAAACAGATCTAAAAAAATTTTTTACCCAACAGCAATCACCACATTCAATACAGAAAAACATATGATGTGCAATATGTATGTTTTAAAGGGATCAGTGCAATGACAGAATGTTTGCTTGTGTGTGAATAATGGGTATCTGGTTGTGTCTTGTATTTTTACCTATATATTTTACCCAAATCTTTTATTTAGCTGCTTTAATTATATTTTTATAGTACGTTTTTAAATGATGTACAGATTGTTCTATTCTATTCTAATCTATTCTATTCTTCTTTAGCCCCTTTTACACAGCACTTCTGTCCGTGAATATTTCACCTTTATCCCAGAACGACGTCTGTGTAAATGAAATGGTGGATCATTTGGTCCCACCTCTGTAACGCCCATCTGGATTTAGTAACAGAGCCGTGATAAAGGTGGGATCATGATTCCAGAATGCTATGTTAAAGAAGCACCTCTCATTCCGCAACCAAAGTGTGATGTTTGATGACGTATTGCGTGTGCAACCCTGGTGCCGGGGAGATTTAAAAATGAGTGCGGGCCGTGTACGGTAAACAATCATATCAACGTGACCAGAAAGATGTTGAACTGGGGAGACACTGAGATCCGCGAGCTGTCGTCACTTTGGTCGGAGGACTCTATCTATGCTAACATTTGTGGAACGGTGAAAGACAGGTCGACTCTAGAGAGGTTAGCTAAGAAGATGTTGTTTTGGTTCTGAGAGCAAACACCACTATGCTCTGGGTATTTCTGATGCTCAAGTTATACTGTACGTCACACCATACGCTGTGCTGCATCAACGCCCCTTTGACTCCGGAACGCAGGTCCGCTGTGTAAAAGTCCAGGCTGTCTCACCTCTGTTACTCCTTTGGCTTGGCTGTGTGAATAGGTCAATGGTGAAAAAAAGGTGGGATCATCATCTCACCTTTTTTTCCGGGAGTAAAAGTGGGTTGTGATAGTTCAATACAGATGACCTATGTGTTGTGCTGCATCAGCTTTGGTCATTAATCCAAGTGGATGTTAAAACTAAACTTAACAAAACCTCAAGGTAGCTAAACTCTTTAATAGTGTTTAACACAATACAGACTCAAACATTGTCATCCACAAGTGCAAGAATATACCAACTTCTGTTCTGTAACTGGCAGAGAATGAACACTATTCCTACCTGCAATAGCAGTTAAGCATTTTAAAGGCTCTTCATGTGAGATCTAAGGGTAATTCATGTAATTGCAGGAATAGAAAAGGTTATAATTTTGATTTCATTAATGTATAATCACACTAAAACAACAGTCATTGCAGTTTCATCTCAAAATGAGCCATTTTTGTCTACAGAGGCAGGGGGTTATTGTTCTTGCAGTCTGCCATGTTTCTACAGTAGCTCATTTCTTTTTTCACATTCAGTGTGAAGGTACATTGTTGTCACCTACTACGTTTGAATGTGGATCAATGTTAATATCCCTTCAACTAAAAGGCTCAGAAAAGGCAAAGCCAAAACTGGCTTTAACAAGGAACTTGGATGCTTTATTTTCCTGACACTGCACCAGGAGTTGATGGATGCAGTCTGCAACTTTATTATATAATGGAAGTATCTGAAACTGAACCATTGAACTCAGCAAATTTTGAAAATAGTGGTCTAATTTTCATTGAAGCTGCTCTTATTTACTTGCAGACACTGTATTTTGTTGAACCAGTTGTTGATATCGTTCAAGTAACGTGTTTTTCAAAGTCTGTTGAAAGAAGGTCCGTTGTACTGTTGAGTATTTTATTGTTGACTTGAGTATTCAGGCAGTTGTTTTTCTTTGCATGGAAGTTCCATAAATGTACCGTATCGTCTTCTTCCGCTTACCTGGGTCCGGGTCGCCAGGGTAGCAGCCTCAGCAGAGGAGCCCAGACAGCCCTCTCCCCAGCCACTTCCACTAGCTCTTCCGTGGGAATCCCAAGGTGTTCCCAGGCCAGCCGGGAGATATAATCCCTCCAGTGTGTCCGGGGTCGGCCCTGAGGTCTCCATAAATGTGAATTAAGAAAATAATCTAATGTGATGAAGTACAATATGGTTATTTTAAACAGAGCCATTAGCCTGTGTGTAATGTGTACTATTATATAAATATAAATATACCATAGTAGAGTATTTTTTTCATATTGTGTCCCTACTGTACAGTATCTTTATGTTCCTCTGTATCTGTGTATCTGCAGGTGGTCTGTGGAGTGTCTTTACTTTGGGTGGTGCCGGCAGCAAAGCAGGGGTCGACCAGGAACACAACCATTTACCTTTATCCAATCAGAGTCTTCTTCTTCTGCTGGTCTTGGCCAATCTTACAGATGGACCTGACTGGCCCAACCCCTACCGCCAGGCTATTACCTGTTTCAGGAACACACAAGGTAATATACTGAATGTAAAGTGTATAGACTAGATGCACAGGGCTACTGTATGTTTGACCTGAGGCAGTGTGTGCTGAAATAATGTTGTAATAACACTGATATTATTTGCCTCTGCCCTTGAAGACACATCATCGCTGCCCGTGGAGCAGCCTCACACTTTCCAGATTAATTTCAACAGTCTGTACACAGCGCTGTGTGAGCAGCAGCGCTCGGACCAGGCCACCCTGCTGCTCTACACCCTGCTGCACCAGAATACTAACATGAGGACATACATGCTCTCCAGGACCGACATGGATAACCTGGTGGGTAGAGCGGAAATGAGGATCGTTTTAACTAAATTATGCAGAGTGCAAATGCACAATTGCAGCATTTCCCTTTGAAGGCAAAAGGCAAGAGGAAACACTTAAAACACCCCTGGAACTGAAAGTGTTATATCCACTGCAAATTTTATGGCTCAGTAAACATTCAGAATGTATGCAGTGGCAGCTGGTGCTGTTTCTTTCCATGTGGGACAGAGCCAGTTGTTCCTTATAGAAGACTGAAGCTGCTGGGGCATCCTTAGCTAAGTGTATCATATGGTATTGCACAGTATGGTACCGCTCACAAATGAGACAGTTCTACATAATGTAACACAAAATGATTCAGTCTTATTGGATAACTGTCTAAGTAACATGATTGACTGTCTTGTATGCACTAAAATTGGAAAGAAAACAGCTAAACACGTCAAGTATTCCCAGAATTGGCCAACTACTGTAGTGCCAGACATCATAACAATCCAAGAATGTCTCATTTTATTCTTAGACAAATACATGCGACGGCTCCACCTAATGTCAGAAATCTCCTAACAAGGATTAATTCAAAGTCATTTCCTAGTGGACACACATGCTCAGCCCACTCTCTCACTGTTATTCTCAGGTGTTGCCTATCCTGGAGATCCTTTACCACGTAGAGGAAAGAAACTCTCATCACGTCTACATGGCTCTCATCATTCTCCTCATCCTCACTGAGGACGATGCCTTTAATCGGTCCATCCATGAGGTGGTGGGTAGACACACACTGTTACATCTCATCTACTGGAAGTTCTGCAAGCCTCATTTACTGTACATGCTGCTGCTTGAAGTTATTTTTAATGTGTTTAAAAGAGCTGGTTGAATTTCTGTGTCCTCTTCTTTTTTTTTTTTTTTCAGGTGTTGAAGAACATTTCATGGTACACAGAACGATCATTAACAGAGATTTCACTTGGAAGTTTGCTCATCCTTGTCGTCATTCGCACCATCCAGTTTAACATGACCCGTACAAGGGTAAGACGCACATTAGCAAAGCCCTTCCATTGTACACATTTTTATGCCCAAATACTAACCTCTAAGTGAGCATGTTTTATGAGATTGTATTTTATTACATTTTATATGATATCCAGTGACACTTTTTGTTGATGTATGCTTCCTTTTTAGGACAAGTACCTCCACACCAACTGTCTGGCTGCACTTGCCAACATGTCAGCCCAGTTTCGATGCCTCCACCAGTATGCTGCTCAGCGAATCATCAGGTGAGGACAAACTATAGGGGCTCAACTGAGAAATCTAAGCCAATCAATAGTTTATTTCTAACTTTCTAGGACTGTAGAATTGTTGCCCAGAAAGTGATGGGTTTCCACAGTTCTTCAAGCTTTGCTTATTTAAAGTGCATCTTCACCCCACTCCGAGTTCTAACTCCACCTGCTGCATGACTCTGAAAAGTGCTAAAAAGTCAGCAAGAGGCTGAGAAGGGGGCGAGGAGAGGCTGACAGGAGGTATGAATGTGTGACACAGAAGTAGTTCAGGGACATCCACAGGACAGACACAGGGTTAGTTTGGTTTTCTGTACTGCTGTGCTACCAAAAATGGCACACCTAAAAAATAATCTACCACTTCAAGTGCACACTATATTTAGCATATTTTCACAGCTGTGCTGTCATTCAGTCCTTTCCTACAGAAATCTGAAGCCCTGAAGCTTCTGAAACCTACAGAATTTGTAGACAAAAAAAGCAACTGTGCACTCTTATTTCTACTTAATTGGATTTTGGCTTCAAACTAACAAACAAATTGACCATTCAATGCAATGGTTTTACAAAGCAAAATCACTGCGATTATGGAGGTCTTATGGTCCCGAATAGTGTTATAATGGCTTCATTTCCTCTTCCCATCATGAACAAAGTTTGGCAGACTCCCACTGAAGAGCAGGTGGGCTGAACACCTCTGACTAGAGGGTGTTAGCACAGTTTTTTTTTTAATATAAATTTCATGACATAGTCAAAGCCCAAACTATTATCTCTGTCAGAATCATGGTGAAAAGACTCACATTCTGTTGGTGTCTGTGAATTGGCCGAAGAGTCTGGTTTAGACCAGCTCTAAATGTAAGTGTCATGAGATCACTTTTGTTATGATGTGGCGCTATTGTGGTCAGTCAATCGATTGATAATGAGGTGGAGGTGGTTTGTAATATATGATTGAAAAAACCTACAGTGATGTGTTTGCAACTGGTAACTGGTTTTCTTCTTTTACAAGTGAGCCAAATTGGAATAAGTGTCGGTGTCTCTACAGATTTACTGATCTTATTTGAATGTCTAAAAGAAAAAACACTCATCACTTTGGTAAACCCTGTAAATCCTTTGGTACCAACAGGATAATTTAAAGTCTCTTTTTTACACCTGCAAAGTAGTAATTTCTTTTTTTTGTGTGTGTGTGTGTGAAAGCAGCACCTTATTAATATAATGCAGCTACTCCAGTTATTCACTCAGTTTAACCCATTGAGAGCTACAGGAGGCACAAAGTTTGACAGAGGTGGTCACTGTGCAGGAAAAACCCAGAAAATCTCCACCTATAAAATGCAGGATTTTATACATTTTTTGATTTCTGTTTATAATCACTATCATGTGTTGACAATTCAGTCATATGAGTTTAGAACTCAAAAACGCATCGTAGTGTGCTACATCTCTTTCAAATCTTCAGCAGCATACTGTATATGCAAATAGTTGATAAACCCCTTTTGCTTTAGACAAACAACCAGCTTTAACATAATTCTTGTCACCAAATCTCTTAGTGGAACAATGAGCGTGCGAAAGGCAGCGGAAAACAAAATCAGAAGGGAAAAGAAGCAGTAATTGAGTGGAAACATCTATTCACTTTAATGATTCACGACTGATAAGAGTCTGGATTGTAGTGACACAATATGAAAATAAAAAAGGCTAAGAGATGAAATATTGAGAGAGTGTTGTGTCTGTGTGCAGAAGAACATTATGTAACTCAGGGAATGTGAGGGAAAGGGCCTGGCCCATGAGGAGATGGAAAGCTTGAGAGGATAAGATCCAAAGCATGCACACAAACAAGCCCAGCCATCAAGGCATTCATGTCTGTTTGTTAACTCGAGCACATGGGAAGGAATGGCTCTTCCCTGAAGACGTACACACATGCATACACACCCAAGGATCCTCTTATCTCCTGGCCTGCGTCTCTTTCCGTATCTGTGACTCTGTGGTGTTTTGTGTCAGGGAGGAACACTGTCTGCAAATGTGAACAAGTCTGTCCTGTAGTGATGCGCAGTAACTGACTCCACGTCTGATGATAATGATAATGATGATGACCGTTACGGCCTGGGTGGGGCTAAACGGGCTGGCAGGCTGGAAAGATTAAGGGAATTTCCTAGTAGGAATTTCCAAATGTCATGCCGCCGGCGCTGAACTCTGCTCCTTAATTGACTCCCAGAGAGAATGGTGGCGGGTGCTGTTTATTTACAGGCAGCGGTAGTCTGAAATGCCCCTAACATTACTCCACACATTCATCAATATCCCCTCACGTGTCTGTTCATTCGCTGGTTTCTCTGCTGACACAGTGGAGTGCACAATTCATAAACAAACCCAAACTGTCTGCCTGTTTCATCTAAATTATCAGAATTTCAGAAGTACACAAAATGCTCCAAAAGAATGTGGCATAGGGCTGGAGGCTTGGTAAAGAATAACCACTGTATTCACAGCAAACCTTTAAATTGTAGTCTTTGGTGATTATATACAGGGTGTCCCCAAAGTCTCTTTACAATTTAAAGCATTTAATACAAAAGCAGTTGATGAGATCTGTTCATCAGATTTGTTCTCTGTACTCAGTGGTTATCAGAGTTTTTAATCACAATGTGGGATCATGTGTAATTGAATCATTGGTCCATTCTTCTTCAACGACAGATCAGTTAGTGCAAATGTTGACCTTTGACCTTTAGACTGAATATGTGTCACCACAACTGGATGACCTTCAACCAACCATCATGTTCCAGGTAGATGGTGCACCACCACATTGGGGACTGCATGTTGGTGGGTTCCTAAATCCAACATTTCCACACCGGTGGATTGGAAGGGATGGTCCAATTCCCTGGACACCTCGTTCACCAGATATCACTGCCCTGGATTTATTTCTATGGGGTTATGTTAAAGATATCGTGTATTGAACAAACATACGGGACATCAACGACCTGAAAAAAAAAGATCACTGATGTCATTGACACCATTGATGAGTCTATGATACAGACAACATGGAAACAAATCCAGTACCGACTGGATGGGATTCATACAACTAATGAATTAAATGTGGCAAAAAACTTCAATATCTACTTTTCATTTTGTAATAATTTCCACAGATTTGTCTATTCATTTGCTTTTGGAATAGATTTTGTTAAATTGTAAAAAGACTTTATGGACACCCTGTACTACTTGTAAGGACTATTTTACTACTAAAAATAAAAGATTAGCGCTATTGATTTATTGGCATTACCGTATTTTGCAAAGTGTCAGCAGGGTGGTTGACCAGGGAGTTTATTTCCGCTCATGTCCCAAAGAGATCCTAATACCATGATAGAATTCTAAAAAGTCTTGTCCTGTCCCAGTCACAGAATAATGACTCTTTCATCCCGTTCTTGCACCATGTTCTTTTTGTCAAAGGGAGGAGGCACATAGCAGAAGAGGTCATTTTTTTCAACTACTTTTTATATTATTCACATTGGAGCTGAATATTAATATATAAAGCCTGGCCTATTGTTATCATGAAATTCCCACTGCCGCTGTCCCATTCCAGTCATGTGATTAATTGCTAAATTGACTCCGATCCTGCAGGAATGTCACAGGAAATCCTCAGACACATAGGGTCCCTGAAAAGTGTCAGCGTCTATTTCCACATATAACCTCCACTAGAAAGGTGAAAAGATAAGGAAAAAGTAGAGGTGGGGTATCAGCTGGTATAGTTTGAGTCACCATAATGGCAGGTGAAAGACCACAGAATACCTGTGAGGAGTTGGATTAATTTATTACTAAAAAATACAGGTGCTGTTTTAGCTATCAGCAGAAGATATTGACCAAACAATAGGTTTTTTGTGACTTGTAGTTTTATTTATATTTGATCTAATGCATTCTATAACTCCCTACCACCCCATTCAACAGAAAATAATGAAAAAATCAACAAGCATCTCTCTCATACTCAAAAATAATGCATTGCCATCTTTACCCTGAACCTGGAAATGAAATAAACGTACCTTAATTAAGCCAATGTTTTTCTATTCTGTTCTGCATCATGTATGACATTTTTCATATGTGGCTTCTTCCTGATTCAGTCAGCCAGTCATTAAAAGAAGGCCCTCCAGGCATCATTCAGTCCCTGAGAAAGATCTGCTGTCCAATCATAATAAAAATACGAGTCTAGCACTTGTAGTGATCACTGGAGAGCAGATGAAACCTTAGTTTCTAACAATGTAAAGCTTTAGGCAGAATATAAATTTTCATGACATTATCAATGTAGGAAGGAATCATCATCCAGAATTCAGTGATTTTTGGAAATATGTCCATAGTGCAAATGCCAGCCTTTCATTATTTCAATCACATTTCCAATAGTATTTTAACCCAGGCTTGTGAAACCTGCTCAGGGTCCAATAGTAGAGTTGGAACATTTTAAACTGAATATGCCTCATGTTGACATTATGTGTGAACTGCTACAAATTTCACTCCCGTTTATTAAATGATGTACTTCCTAGGGGTGTGTATTGGCAAGAATCTGGCAATGCAATACAAATCACAATTCTAGGATCACAATACATTATATCATGATACCGTTAACAAAGTTTTTT